>JABCJY010000353.1:0-25092 GCA_013184415.1 Fusarium concolor | reverse complement strand
CCCCATATCTTCAAACCGCGTGGTAGCCAGAGTCTCACAAGTTACGCAGCAGAGAGACCCTCCCGAAGTGTCAATGAATTGCTAGCAGACTTGCGTCGTACCTCGATCAGCCCCTCCTCCAGCTCGCAGTCAGCCCTGCCTGCAACTGCTCCCAGTGTACCCCCGGCCATCAGGGAGATACTCCAGATCCCAGACACACCGGCCCCCGCTCCTCGCCGCCCTGTCCGCCAGAGATTCGATGACAATGGCAGGAGGCTCCCTGCTGGCCCTCCTCCGCCTAGAAGCTGGGTCGACCACAACTCATCGGATGCTGCTCGTGAGGCCTCCTTTTCGAGCCAGTCGCGGCTGAATCTAAGAGGACTGGAAAACTCTTGCTTACCGGGAACTTATCTCCCGGAGCGTGGAAGTCTGATAGACATCGTGCTGCAGAAACTCGCATACGACTGGGCTTTCCACCGAGTGTACAATCAGTACCATCTGTATTTCGTGCCCAACCATCTGAAGGCAGCTCTGATCCGCTATGTTGGAATAGCCAGTGAAGATGGGCTGTCGTTGAGTGATCTCAAAGTTATTCTACTGCCACCACCGGATACTTTCGATGAAGATGAGTTGGATAGTTTAACGGCTTCGAACCTTGAGGTAAACTACCTCGATCTTTCGGGCTCCGCATGCCGGTCAATCAAACTGAAGGACATCAGTCACCTGCTATTTCCTACCAGAGGTGATCAACCAACAACAGAACTACAGGAATCATGGGACGCTTCCGAGAGCATTCCCAGCCCTCCCCGAACTTTGCTGCCCAACCTCACCCACCTTTCACTCGCCTTGCATCCCGAACATGCTTCAACCGCCTCTTGGAAGCAGCTTCTTGCCCTGTCTTCCAAGCTAACCACGCTTACACATTTGGGTCTGGCATACTGGCCTGAGCCGTGCTTAACACCGAGGTCTCGTCTAGCCACTGTCTCTTCTCCACAAGGTCACCGTATACCCTACGGCGGAACGAACCTCTATTCACATTCGATTGATCACGATTGGAGTGAGGCTTTACTCGTATTGCGCATGCTGAGCCAGAATTTCTATTCGCTCGAGTTTCTTGACCTCACGGGCTGCTGTTCTTGGTTCCATGCACTGGTGGCTGAAACTGGCCATGACTTTGTGAACTGGGCCGACCATTGGGGCAAGATAACCGAGCTTCGGCTCTACACAGGGTGGACTCCTGGTCCCGATGCGTTGCCGTCGGAGAAGGCGGACTACAGAGAGGCTATTGAAACGGCCAAGCATGTTGAAAGGCATATTAGAACTATGAGAGCGGGTCAGGGAAGGTTTGTTGTTGTAGAATACGACAGGGTAGACGACATATAGACAGCGAATTCATAAAGATATTTGCATAGCCTTGATAGTTATCCAACTGTTGATCAAGCTCTAGATCTATGCCCGGTTGCCCAGAGGGCTTTGAATTTGCTATCAGAAGCAAGGAGACTCTTTGGTTCACCGACTTCGACCACGCAACCCTTGTCCATTACAATCACACGGTCGAAGTCAATGATGGTGCTGAGGCGGTGGGTAACAGACACTACAGTATGATCCTTGAACTCGTTCTCGATAACGGCCCTGATCGTCTCTTCTGTGTTTTGGTCCACACTGTCGTTAATTAGTTCCGTCAGTCCTAAGTCATTCATTCGCCCGACTTGCCTGCTCGTTGCCTCGTCGAGGAGAACAACCTTTCCATCATTCTTTCTCAGCACCGCCCTGGCTAGGAAGAAGAGCTGCTTCTGGCCATAGCTCAACACGTTTTCATCAAACGAAGCATCCAAACCACCGTGTTGTTCTATAGCCTTGTATAGTCCGACAAGGCAAAGCGTCCTGTTGATTTGGTCGTCGGAGTAGACTTTCAACGGGTCGATATTGTGCCGGACGGTGCCGGGGAGGACAAATTGGTCCTGCGTGAGGGTTATGAGACGACTGCGGATGTTCTCTCGGGGGAGACAAGATAAATCGATGCCATCGATGGTGACGCTTCCAGAGGAAGGGTCAAGAAGTCGAAGAAGGGCAAAGAATAGGGACGATTTTCCACTGAGTACAAGATACGTTAGTTAGATAGAGACATTAGGGTGAAATACTGACCTTCCTGTGCGACCGCAAATGCCTACTTTCTCCCCTCCCTTGATCTCCAAACTCACTGCGTCAAGAGCTTTTATAATGCCTTCATCTCCATCGCCGTACGATGCTGTAAATTTGCTGATCTGTATAGCGCCTTTATCCGGCCACTGAAACGGCTGTTCCTGTGTCTCTCCTGGCAATTTCTCCTCTCCTGTCTCTTCAGCGAACTGCTTAATACGAGCTACAGCGCCAATAGAAGTCTCAATAGATGTCCAGAACTGAATAAGCATATTGGCTGTTTCACTCAACGAGATAAGCTGCACGAGCGATACACCCGTCAAGCCTACATCGACTTCACCACGAAGACGAACAGCGAGACCGACGAGAATGAGAGCCAGAGCCGTCGTAGTTAGATCGAGGACAAGGACGAGCCAACGTTGTACGATCATAAGAAGATAAAATGGCCGCTGTGAGCGATCCACGAGAGCATGGTTGGCTTGAATAACGGCATCTTTCCATCCAAAAGCTCGTATGGTTACGAGACCGGAGAGCGTTTCTAGGAACTGTGTATATAGAGGCGCTTTTTCTTCGAGGTCGAGAAGGCGGAGTTGACGAGAAGTGCGGAGGTAGCCACGCTGAAGATAGAAATAGACGGCTCCTAGAAGAGGAAATGTTGCTGCGATGTAGGGAGTTGAGGCAGCGAGAAGGCCTGCTTTGGCGATTGTACCGAAAAAGCCTGTTCTTCTAGCACACCTCCTGTGTCGATGAGCTAGGCGCTGACTCACTAGCAAGAGTTACGACAAGGCCGAGAGGGAGATGGTTGTCTACCAAGCCTATATCCTGGGAGAACCTTGTTGTGATAGACCCGAGATCTGTCTTCGTGAAGAGGGACAGAGGTGCCCTAGAAAGTCAATTCATGGCCAATACCTGTGCCAGGTTGTAGACGAACCTGATTACTGTGCATAATAGCCTCTTGTGCAGAGAGATTCCGGATTTCGCCGCTACCAAGACAATGACAAACCTATACCACAACTTAGTCTAAGATGCCAGCTATGCACATTCTCCTGAACTACCATATGAGCACAGCAAACCAGATGATACCTGTGATCTGCAGGGAAGCATAGATACCGAGGTAATAACCTGACCGTTCGTTTCCTTTGGCATTGTCATCGGACCAAAATTTGAGCCAGATTGCTAGAACATGTCAGCATTATCCCAGATACCTCATGGTTAGAGATACAACAGACTTGGGAAGCTCTCGAGAAAGGCCCAGACAATCTCGAGCACCAGTAGGGCTAACATTAAGAAACCCCCAGTACTGCTGAAATAGTATCGATATACGGTTGCGTCTCCGCGTTGTCGGCGTGTATCGTTCTCCTCATCTTGCTGTCTAGGGGCGGCTCCATATTTTGGCTGAGTTATTTGTTTAATATTGTCATCAATTACGATTTCTGAAGCTCCGCTGCCCTGGTTTGTCTCGTTCGTTAACAAGGAGTGCACATATCCATCAACGGTTTTGAGATCAGGGAATGTGCCTTGCTCAGAGATTTTGCCTTCCTTATTGAGGCAAAGAATAAGATCAGCAGAAGATAGAAACGTGACTTTGAGATGGTTAGGAGTATATATCTTGAGGCTTTACAAAATGTTTTACCTGATTGAGTGGCAATAATCGTTGTCGTGTTCCATTGCCTTAGCAAGCCCTTCTTGCTAAAGAGGTTCTCAAACACACGTTGAGCAGTCTGCATATCGAGTCCACTGAAGACATCATCAAAAACAGCCACCTGTGGCTGTGAATATACAGCTCTAGCCAAGACCTATCATGTCAGCAGTTGGCTTAATACTCTTTCAAATCTTTACTTACAACTCTTTGCTTCTGACCTCCACTAAGAGCTGAACCTTTGCTTCCAATAACGGTTTCGTCACCTTGTGAAAACTGACTGAAGTCCTTCTCAAGATCACAAGCCTTGACAACAGACTGATATAGAACAGGGTCGAAGTGAGAGTAGCCGATGATATTCTCTCGGATTGTTTTGTTCTGGTTGATTAGCCACTAGACAATAGAGATATATAATACCGGGGGTGCTTACCAAAAGCCAAGGGCTCTGTTCGCACCAGGCAATACCATTTCCCTGAACATTGGCTGTCCCGGTTATATAAGGCACTTCTCCAAGAAGCGCTTTCAAGAGAGTGGTTTTTCCAGCTGCAACTGGACCAAGGAGGAGAACAAGCTGGTTAGGGCCAATAGAAAAGGTCAAGTCTTGGAGCAAAGTACGCTCTTCTGACCACGAAATAGTGGCATCGGAGACCTCAATGACAACGCTATTCATTTTAGAGTCTGTCGTGGATGGAAGTGAGGGGTTTCCCAGCATTTGTAGCTCGATAGATTCTCTATTTCTCTGTTCAGCTACTCCAAACTCTGAAACCGGCTGCAATCGAGGATCTCTATGTGACTCTTGTGTCAGGAAAGCCTGAATTCTCTCAAAAGCACCTAAAGCAGCACTCATGTCGAGTATCACCTCGAACATAAAGAAGAGAGGTTGTGCCAGAAGAACGATGAGTGACAAGGCGGAGAAGAGTCTCGTAGCGTTAAGAGTTTCAGAGGAGTTCGAAGCAACACCTTGAAAGAGGGTAAAAGCGGCAACAGGGGACATCAATAAAGGTACTTGGGCAATTGCAGATGTGATACTGCTGACAATTCTGAAAGGGCGTGAGGCTTTGATCTCATCTGCTCGAAGACTGAGGATGGTGTCAGATAAGTTTTGAGCCAACCCGGAACACTTGATGCTCTTGATGTGGCCAATCATGGCAGAAGTAATGCCTAAGAATATTAGTCCTTCTCATCACTCAAAAGCAAACCCTTTTTGGGCACTGACCAACTCGCTTCTGTGTCTTGTCCAGCCAAGAGATTTGATACTTGCGTGCTAGAGGTGAGATCAGTACAGTAGCGACCAGGGCGACGAGCGAGACTATTATTGGACCAGAAGCAGCGTAGCCTATATGAGTGCTCAGCAGCCATGTAGCTATAGCAAGCTGTATAATGTTTGCCCAGAACTCGTGGATCTCCCTGACTGCTCTGACAATAACGTCGACCTATAAAATCAGTAAGCCAAGTTCTTGAATTGCCATGTTTATCTTACATCAGAAGACATGAGTGTCACAGCTGCAGAGTTGTCTGTGTCTGTAATTCTCAGCTCGGTAGTCTTGGAGAAGACTGCTGATACCAACACGCCTCGTAACAAGGTGACAGAACGAGCATTCCGGTGCCAGTAGAGGGCCTGAGATAGAGCAATTCCTGAATAAACCAGGCCATAGGCTGCTATGAGGCCGTAGCCAATGTTGATGGGCTGAGAAGTGTCGTCGAGAAATGCGAGTAGTCGATTGAGGATTAGCGGCTGGCATATGGTGAATGCCAGAAGCATCAGGCGAGGGAGGACAACAGCGATGACAGACCATCGCAGAGTCGTGATGCAGCATAAAATCAGTCGGTGTTTGCGAGCCGGAGCTGAGCCAGCATTTAGTGCATGGACATCACCAAAGACTTTAAAATATAATACTATATAGCTATCTAAGAAGGGGAATGGGAAAGCAGACAAACCTTCTTGGTTATGCCAATGCCTCCAAAAACTGTCGATCAGTCCTGCTGGGCCCATATCCTCGTCCAACTCAAACAGGTCCTTTGGGTGCAGGAGTTTCTGAAATCCCATCAACAGCAACGGAGTCACCCACGCAAAGACGGCCCGAGCATAGAGTCCAGCCGTGACTTCGGGAGAGAGGGGCCCGTCTCCGGCAACAAGATACGGAGCTTTACTCCATCCTTCAAGGATGATGAGTATCGCCTTAAGGACAAAGGCTACAGTGAAAACAGCCGGAATAGTTGTGTTCATAGGTACAAGCCAGAGGGTGCGAAGGAGCGCAACATCCAGAAGAAGAGACACGGAAAAGAAGACGTTCAAGAGCGACGATGGCCGAGGGGATTTGGCATGTTCGGCCCGAGAGAGGACACAGGACGTCAGGCTTGAGGCAAAGGACACACATGCAGCAGTGATAGAAACGCGATGTAAACGCGAATTGGAAGGGCGAGTAGCCCAAAGCACGACGAGCACAAGATGCAGAACAGCCAAAAGGGCGATGACCACCAATTTAACAGTTCGAAGGCGATGGCCGGTGACTTTAACGGGGAGATTTCGAAGGTGGAAAAGACGAATAGGAGCGAGGATGAGGAGAAGGGCGGCTGGAGAGAGCACGAGAATGGATTGTTCAAAGACAAGAGTAAAGTCGAAGCCATCGCGACATTCCGGGCCGACGAACGGGCCGAAAGAGTCGTCAATGGACGAAGCGCATGAAACCTCAGAAGAGTTCATTTTGAGTTAAAGTGAGTGTAAGTAAAAGAAAGAAAGTTGGGGGAGTTTGAGGGGAAATAGTTGAAGTGCTATTTATTTGGAGATACTCTACCTTGTAAGGCGTAGCTTATAAAACAGGAGAGGTAGAATTAGGAAGGTGGTTAATCACTAGGTACCTTAAGTAAGGTACCTAACAAACCATGGAAGGATAAACAAATCAGACTAGTAAAAGGTACAAATAAGGCAAGGGAAACTAAATAAGACAGAGAGTGTGACTCAACGATGCACCACAATTCATATAATGTCAGTCAGAGCATCATTTCTCCTTTGAATCACCCATTGTTCTGTTATTGAGGCGTGGAGAAGGTGCATAATTAACTCAGTGCAAGGCAAGTCATACGGCGTGAGTCACTCAGCTGTAACACCATAAGTGGTGGCACATTCAATTGCACTAGAGGCGACAACTCAGGAGCCAGTGATATAGGACGAATATGGAAATTAGTCGAGCCAAGAGGATTCTGTCAAGCCTATACACTGTGTCTACGTAGCGCTATTGCTCAGGTATTAATAAATACACTTAACTACACCTCATCGAACCTCATTTTCAGGGCAGCATCGAGCCACTGGCGATTGTATCTTTGCATTCATTTTCCTCCTCCGTTTATACTATCCCTTTTACTTTGTACAACCTCTCCAACCTCCGTCATGACGTCGGCAGCTTCTGAGTCTGTGGCAACTATTCTTTGCAACTCCAAACAGACGCGTTTTCAAATCACCAACCATCGCGAGGTTCGTTATCAATCCATGCTCAATTCTATTGCTAAATAGGAACAGCTTGACATTGAAGGAGTAACTATCACTGTGACTTCAGGCGACAAGCATTCAGGCAAAGGAAAAGCGAAAGCAAAAGGCGAAGGCATTGAGATTCTTGCTGGCGCTAAGCTTCGACTTAAGGAAGGCCAACGATATGCTCTTGTAGGCCGCAATGGAACTGGAAAGTCTAGTAAGGCTCTCTAAATCAGAAAAGTATTTCATATGCTGACCGCGATTGTCTAGCACTTCTCAAGGCTATTGCCGAGAAACTCATCCCAGGCATACCTGAAGAAACGAGAATTGCTATTTTACAGCAAACTAGACTCACGGATGAAAAGTCTGAGCAGGAGCCAGAAACCAGTAATGCAGATGAAGCATCTGTGTTGGAGCAAGTTATCGAAAAGGCCACAGCCAAGCATGCCATTGAGCAGGATATCAAAGGTATGGCATCCACCATCTTAGTTCCCATGCACTCTAACCCTCGACCCAGACCTAACAGAAGGAATTAATGCTTCTGATCCATTCACTCCAGTCAAAGCCTTGAGACAGCTCAAGCACAAAAAGCATCAAGAGCGCCTCTTCCGTCTCGATAAAGATGCTCGCCTTCGTAGCGGTGCCCGCGGTATGCAAGCCCGCAAAGCCCTGACTGCCTATGAGAAAGTCGTGTCAGAGTCGAATGAACTGTAAAGAAATGTCGACCACCCGTCATCTTATTTTCTAACACATCACAGGCTGGAACAGTCAAACGAAGACATATCACCCGAGGCTCTTCAAGCGGAAACACAAGAAGCGGTTGACATGCTTGCTGATCTTCAACTCCAAGTCGATCCGACTCGCGTTTCAGAAATCGAGGCCAAGGCCAAAAAGATCCTGACTGGCCTGGGCTTTTCTGAAACCCTCATTCAGAAACCTATCTCAAGTTTATCTGGCGGCTGGCACATGCGCGCTTCCCTAGCTACGGCTTTGGTCCAAGAGACCGACATACTCATTCTAGACGAGCCTACCAATTTCCTTGACCTTCTTGGAATCATCTGGCTTCAGCGCTATCTCCAGAACTTAGACGAGTTAGAGAACCCACCAACCCTCATTCTCGTATCGCACGATCGCGATTTCACCTCTCTCTGCACTGATCTTCTCATTCTCAAGGATAAACAGCTCACTTACTTCCACGGCGATCTTCCCACCTACGAGGCTTCACAGAGTGAGCGCAAACAATGGCTTACTACGATGAAAGAAGCCCAGGATAAGCAAAAGGCACATATTGAAAAGTCCATTGCCGCCAGTATGAAAGCTGGCAAGGCCAACGATGACAGCAATAAGCTCCGCCAGGCCAAATCTCGTCAGAAGAAACTTGATAACCGTTGGGGTTTGCAAGTCAATGCCAAGGGCGGTCGTTTCAAGCTTAATCGAGATCTTGTTGGTTTTCATTTGACAGCGCGTGAGGATATTGATATTCCCCCCGAGGATCGCCCTGTCGTGGTGAATCTTCCTGAACCACCTGATCTGCGCTTCCCTGGTGCTTTGGTCTCTCTTGAGAAGGTGGCGTTCCGCTATTCGTCTAAGACACCGCTTGTTGTTCAGGATATCACCCTTTCAGTTGGGATGGGAGATCGTATAGGCATTCTTGGTCTCAATGGTGCAGGCAAGTCGACGCTCATCAGATTACTTGTTGACGAGACCCGCCCAACAGCTGGAACTCTTACAACCCATCCCCGATTGAAGTTGGGATACTACTCTCAGCACGCTGTTGAAGCGCTACAGTCTCTCGGCCACTCAGAGCCTACGCTTACAGCTCTCGCTCTACTCGCCCGGGAAGTTGAAGGTGAGCTCTCAGAAGGCGATCTTCGCGGACTTTTGGGTCAGCTTGGTCTCCCAGGTCGAATTGCCTCCGACGTGCCCCTATGCAAGCTTTCAGGAGGACAGGTTGTTCGCTGCGAGCTCGCTCGTTTGCTATGGAGACGACCACATTGTCTAGTTCTTGATGAAGTCACGACTCATCTTGATTACGAGACAGTGACAGCTTTACGGGAGGCGTTAAGAGAGTGGGAAGGTGCTGTGATTTTGGTGAGTCACGATCGTTGGTTTATGCGTGGTGTGATTGAAGGTGCGGTGGATGAAGATGAGGAGACGGATGAGGGCGATGGCGAAGAGGAGATTGCGAGAAGGCGGGTCATTTACAGGCTGAAGGGTGGCAAGATGAATACGTTGGAGAATGGTGTGGATGAGTTTGAACAGCTCATGGAGAAGAGGGTTAAGAAGCTGCTTCAAGACTAGATGATATTGTGTGAGGCCTGAGAGACATTCTCTAACAGTCTCGCTAATGCTAGAGGCCTATCCACGTGGTTCTACAGCAACTGGGCTTGCTAGAATCTTGAAGAGACTATGTCCCAGCATCTTAATGCTCATATTCCCATGTTGAGGGATCTCAACGATCGTTCCATCAATACACACCTTCCTCCACCTCTCGTCATTCTCCAATACAGAGATTCTGACCTCATCAACTTCATCATAGCCAACTTGTTCACCATCAGGCCACTGCATACCAACATGGCTACCCTGGTCGTACGCCTTCATCATGACGCTCATGGTGCGTTCACCGCCAATGGGACCGAAATGCACGAGCCGAAGCTGCGATTGCAGCGGTTGAGTGGCGGGGGAAATTGCAAATGTTCGCTCAAGATTTGAGACAAGAGATGTGAGCACATATGCATGTGATTCACGAGGAATATCCTCAAAGGTGGTAGAAGCAGGACGGCGAATGGAGACTTTTGCAGCGTACGGGTGAGATTCCTTCAGAAGTTCTTCAGCGACCATATGAAACCGCTTATCGCCGTGGACGCGGTACTCAGGAGTATCGCTCTCATAAACAAGGCTCGCATGAAAACCGTAGCTAGCAACGATAGCACCCTGAAGATGTGTGATGGAGGTTTCGTGTTTTTGAAGCTGATTTGGCTTGGTAACTGAAGAGGTTTCTTTGGATTTGTCTGTGAATTTGACGATGTGAGATCCAGCTGAGAATGAAGCTCGAAATATGGGGAGATCGGCGCTAACACCCTGGAACAACGTTCGAAGTCCAAGAACAAGGGGAGTTGGGCCCGGTTCAGAATAAAGAGGCTTGTGGATGGAATGGAAGAGAGCGTTTCCTGTCCCAAGTGGAAGCAGTGCGACTGTTGGTGGGATCTCAGGCGCCTCGTTTCCATCAGAGCCGTTGAGGAGGTCGACAATGCCGCCATCTCCACTTAGAAGCACAATGGTCCTTGCCTTTGAGCGCTCGTCCGAGGTCCACAACTGTTTGGCATATCCTCGAATTGTTTCTGAATTTTCAGTGTGAATGAGGCGATATGGCGACTCGTTGTTTGTCAAGGATTTCCAAAGGGGGTGCAAAACATCCTGCCAGACCTTCGAAGCCAGACCTGTGCCAGATTTTATGGAAACGATAATGTCCACTTGGTTGGTGATACCACGTTCGATGACCGAATCGTGCTGTAAATGAGGGGGCAATCTAGCTAACGTGAGACTTCGAATCTCAAAGGGTATTTCCTCGGCCTTCAATATCGAGAGTTGGAATGGTAGGTCCTTATTCTCCGGATCTTCCTTGAGTACAAACAAGAGATAGTGTGGGGCAGAATCTACATCAGTCTTAGTTGTCTCATGAACCAAGACGAGTTCATGGCGAGAAGCACTCTCGGATACTCCGGTGTGAGTCCACGTCAGACTCTCCTCAGTAATTGAGACATTTTCGATGGGTGTGACTTCAACCGAGTGAGATTCTTTCGACGGAGCAGACATTGTACCAATTTTTGAAGGTCAAGATAAGTAAAAGCGAAAAGAAAGTATAAGAGGATGTGGTATCTTTATTGTTGTCTGGCGCTATTGCCCAATCATAAATACGTGCAACGACGCTGGCGGATGGAAACAGAATGCTCGTAGATCAAACAGAATAACGAGAAAGGATCAGTGGACGGACCAAGCAAGAAGCTGGACGGTGTGTGCCTCTTTGCCTTCAGAGACGACTCGAGAATGATGAAGGAGTCAAGTTCAAAAACCCTCATTAATGCTCCTCTCGGTCTTTGTGGGGCTGTGTTGCTGACGAAAAGATGATAGGCACGCCAGGCCTTGCGCAATCAATTCAAAATCCCACAGGATTGCTTTTATTTTGCAGTAACACAATACAAAGCAAGCACCCGGAAGTTATATGTTTGTAGTCCATTTGTACATTATCATCGACGGCTCGCCTTAGCCAGAGGTCCCCAGTTTTCTCGAGGATTCATCTGGTATCGCACATACTTCTGCTCCCCTCGTCTGCGTGCAAGGCGTGCTAGGTTCTCGTCAAAGATGAGAGTCTTGCGCAGCTCCATTTCGCTAGGAACAGTTTTGTCTTCGCCGTTTGGCGCCTCTGCAGAGCCAGCATCAGCTGCCGCCTCAGAAGTTGACTGCTCCACTCCTTCCATAGCAGAGTCGTCTTTAGCCGTCTCTTCTGTAGTCTCAGGTTTCTCTTGTCCGATAATTCCAGCATCAGTTAGAATCTTCCAAGCTGCCGTGTTTCGCTTAATGCTAGTTTCTTTGACAGGTGACTTCTGGCGGATCCATTCCGTTATTATCCACCAGATCGTTGACCACGGAGCATCAGTTTTGATACTTCCTGGTCGGCAGTGGCTTCGAGCAGTGCGGTAACCCAAATGAATCAAGGCTCCTCGAACCATGTCCTCGCTAGGAGTCACACAGCTCACGACATTGGCCAATCGACTTGGAATGATGAAGAAGGGATAGTGGTCAACAGTCGCAAGATAAGCATCCTTAGGGTCAACAGGCTCCTTAACCTCAGGGCCCGGCAGATACTCCTCAAGAGCCGTGCGCAGCATACCCTCAAGTCTGGGCATTGTGCCATAGATAGAGCGATCAGCTTTGGGAATTTGTTCCAGAAGTCTTTCGATGAACTCTTGAGAATGAATGTGTCCGCCATACATGGGACCATTAATGTGCATCTTGATTCCACAATGTTCGCAGTGTCGGTCGGCTGAGGGTCCTTGGGCCATAGTGTGCTTGTAAAAGGCACCGTTGCCTTTCTTGTTCGGTGATGGCTTGCTCCTCAACATGGGCTGTGTCTCCCAAGCACCACAGCCTGAGTCGCAGCTATAGACTAGCATAGTCTTGGAAGCAAGGAACTTAACCGACTGGGGAGATTTGGTCACCTTGATGAAGAACTTGGTGTAGAAGTCGATTGAAAGTGAGAGAAGGGGCTCAATCGCCAGGCCGTATCTGGCTGCTGAGGTGGCCACGGCGTTAAGAACGAGTCGCAGACCAGCTTCGTGGGAGTGCATTCCCTTGACTGGAATTCCACCGTACAGCGCAAATGTCTTCTCGCAATAGCTGTGTCCAGCCCACACTGCGCTATCTGTGCAAGTGATGCAGAGTAGTCCACCGTCATCCCTTATGGATTGCACAGCAGCGTCGAAGAAAGGTGCAGCTGTGCCATAGGGATCAAGGTCTATAACATCAAATTTGTTGGCTCTGCCTGGGCTTCCAGTCTTGTCTCTGTTCGACAAATCATCCGCAATTCCCCGATACATGAGCGCAAGCGCATCTCCTTGAGTTACGGTGATCTTATCCTCGAGTCCGTTATGCTTGGCATTCATCCTGATTGATTCGGCAGCGGTATCGGACAAGTCGTTGGCCTTGACTGAGGTCACGAAAGGTAATTCGTGGGCGTATCGAAGCGCTCGCAGTCCCGACGCAGACAACGCATCAAGGATGCGGAACGAGGACTTGTATTCCTTCTTGAACTGTTGTGCTTCAGCATCGTTGATTATAGGAGCCTCTCCAGTCGCTTGTGGTTCGTCTTGAGGTGTGAGGTTCGCGGTCTCGATAGGCTTTTGGACGTCATCGCCTCGCTTTCTCTTCTTTCCCTGCTTCTTCATCCTTGACTCGTATTGTTCCTTTCTCTTTTCCAAAGACATCTCGCCGTATGTCTTGATAGCGAGTACAGAGAGATCTCGATTGTATTGCTGGATAGGATTGTAGAAGACCTGCTGAACTTCCCCGCGATCCTCACCAATCTTAGCACCTTGAGGCACCAGAATGGTCGCCTTTCCCTCCGTAACCGTCCTGAACTCCTTGCCCTCGATAGTCACAGTATCCATGTTGACTTTATCTTCCGCCATTTTGGCTGTGGTCGAAAATTGGCGATGTGCAGTCGTTTTGTCGCAAAGGATGTGGTAGTCGCAATTTGGATGGAGGATCCGATGCTTCCAAAAGCTATTCGTAAGATCCAAGACCGCTCCAGTGCCAAGTTTTGACCTTGTTCTCCAAGCGATGCGAAGCATATAAGAATGTTGCTTGGAAAGAATTTGCATGGCTGGAGAGCTTGTGGTCAAACTGAAGCTAAAATTTAAGAAATTCTGCCGCCCGCAATGCTTCGCAGGACGGATATGGCAGGCGGTGAGAAAGTTTATCGATCTGCCATGTCAGTCTCTGGAGTTGTTTTCCGAGAAGCACATAATAAAGCTCAATAATTATTTCGAGATAGGTAGGTACTCAACACTTATGCTTAGGTAGGTAGGTTCTTAACACTCCTAGGTACCTACTACTTTAAAAGTGTACATATTTGTCTCGGCCACGTGATATATGACTATGTTCCAGCCAGAACTCGAGAGGCCTTTCTCTTCAGTCATGCTTTCTAGACTGGGCCAAGGTAGATAGATTCGTAAGTGATTCTCTCAGAGCCCCATTCCAAGGATTTCAAACACATTGTTATATGAGGTGGATATGTAGCTCTAGAGACCATATTTCGTTATGGGTCGGATTTTTAGAGAGTTTTCTAAACGCCAGTCAACCGTTTTCTTTTTCCGTTGAAGTGTGTCTAGGCTAAATCCAGCTAACAGGGTATGTATTGTAACTGTTGAAATTTAATTATAGGCTATCACCTCCACCATTTACACATGCTCATCAAGTTGTTGTCCGACATTATAAAAGATAACTTCTGGGCTTTCACCGTTTTGGACATTTCAATATGGCTTCAGGGTAAGTTCTCTCTGGGCAACTGTTGATCTTGGAGAAGGATCAACCGGGAAGGTCGTTCCAGATTCCAGGTCTCCAACAAATCTCCACGGATCCATGGCGAGTGGGGGCATGGGTAACATAAAATGCTCGCGTTAGAAAGAGACGTTCGTCGCCATCAGATCATATCATCATTGTCGCATTCTAACTGCATGACTCGGTACTTGGCTCGAGATAAAGCGGTCAACTGCTCAGTCAATTAAGAACCCAATCAAAGATAAGCTGCAGATACTATTCATTGCCTAGCAAAACTTTGCTTGAGCCTGCTCATCATGGCGTAAGAGCTCCGAGCGCTGCCCTAGAGGAAGCGAACTCCAAGGATCCCCCACCCTGTATGTTGAGATGACGGGGCGCTAACACACTTAAAGAAGAAAATTTTTGGGGGGGAATTGGATTGCGGTTCAATGACGTAGTAGTAAAACCAAGGTTTCAATGAAAGATTGTGAATTTCTGTAGATTTTTCAGTACCTTCTTCTCAACAAATGCCAGTGTTTGACATTCTCCCTTAACCGAAGGAAAGGCACGGGCTGAGTTGAAATAGAATTAGCAACAATCATTCAATTAACAGCCGTCAATCAATTTCCTTATGGAGAGTTAAGAGCCGCACTCGGGAGCTTCCCCTCACCCTCCATCATGCCTTGTGAAGCTTCCCCTGGACGCGCCCAGGTGCCATCATGATTTGATTCGGAGACGTCCAAAGCTAGGCCAACTCCGTCCAAGGTATCCGTACAGCTCTCCCGTGTGTGTACTCGTAATTGTATTCATCGAGAGTTTGTTGGAGCTAAGCCAGGAACATCATGGCTTGTACCTTTTTCGACTTCACCGCGACCAACAGAAGCCAATTACGCTTCGGCTGGCCTGACCATGCGTGATTTGTTGTTGGCTGCCTTTCGTTACAGGACCTACCCCTCCACGTATAGAGAGCTGCAGTCTGTTGAAACCACTTGGAACAATATCTTGGAATTAAAACAACCCGGGACGCCCGGACAACCAACCTGGTTCCCCGTCTTGACCGCCAAAGACAAGATCCAAGGTCATACAATACAGAGCTGACACGGACTTGATCCAACGGATTCGACAAGACACTTTTACGGGATGCGATAGAGGAGGATCTGATTGTACCATAGGTCCATAGCTCAACTTGTGTATGTACTAAATAAGGCACCTGTTGAGCTGTCCAGATTCGGTTACATGAAAATGACTTGATCGAGACGCTGTTTGCTTCTTCTTTTTCTCTTCTCTTCTCTCTTCTTTTTGGTGTAGATGAAATATTTCTTCCTTCGTTCCTGCCCTTTTGACGCTCTCTCCTCTTATGCCCTTCACCTCGTCAACCCCAGGCTACTAGGTATCGCTCTATCTCACTTCTTTCCAAAAACATCCTCCCGTATTCGCCTTTTCCTCATTTACTTTTAGACACTTTGTTTCCCTCTCCCTTTCAATACTCTTTTGGCCTATCCTGTCGATTGACCCAGGTTCCTCCCCCTCTTCCTCCCACCATCACTTTGTCTCTGGGAAATCAACCCTTCTGTCGCTCGCTCAGGTCGTCGATCCCGCTCGATATCCCAGATCCCAGATCCCTGAACCGAACCGACGAGCCCACTAAAAAGGACCCAAGCAGCGTCCTCAGAGCTCCTTGACCACGGAGCTCCCCACTAAGTTAACTTACCTACTGCGGACGCGAACCGTTAGCTATCGATCATAGCTCCACTGCGACAGGCACGTTGCGTAGTGCACACTTCCTTGGTTACTGGCCGAGCTGTGGTCTTGTCATTTCGCGGGGCACGAAGCGTCCGCTCTTCTCCTTCTCATCATGAGTCCACCGCACACCATGACATCCAACGAGGTTTATTTGCTGCCGCTCAATGATGATGGCTCACCTCAGGTGCAAGGTGAATACATCTATCTCGCGCCTAGGTCTCATGAGCCTGTAATTGTCCGTTTTGCTATTGAGGGCACCTCGTCGATCTGCCGTCATGGCAGCCTTTGGGTCAACATCCCTGCCGAAGGTGATGAGTTTCGCCGCGACCATTTTCGCGAGTTCAAGTAAGCATACGCTCTCATCTTGGTTCAATTGATCACTCTCGAGACCTTATGAACCTTTTCACGGGTACAATAAGAAAGCACAATTGGAGTAGCTAACACGAGCGGGTCACAGGCTCACGCCCGATTTCAATCGTACTCTCGAAATTTCCGTTCCCATTTACCAACCTGGTGCCTATGCCTTTTACACCACCTACGCCGAGCTTCCTGATCTCAAGAAAGAGCTAGAAAACAGCTCTGAACAGAAGGAGAATCTTAAGAAGACCCCTCTTTACTACATTGATGTTGCGCCCAGGCTCAAGCTGGATGGTCGGCCGTTGCCATTGCCTGCTTTGTCAATCTTCTCTGTCATTAGCAAGTTCATGGGTAAATACCCCAATGACTGGGAGCGACACCTCCACGGTATTAGTGATCGCGGCTACAACATGATTCATTTTACTCCTCTTCAGGTGCGCGGAGTGTCCAACTCCCCCTACAGTTTGTATGACCAGCTCGGCTGGGACCCAGCCTGTTTCCCAGCAGGCGAGGAGGATGTGCAGAAGATGGTGGACAGCCTCGAGCGTAATCATTCTTTGCTGAGCTTGACTGACATTGTGCTAAACCACACGGCAAATAACACCAAATGGCTCGAGGAGCACCCCGAAGCTGGCTATAATTTGATCACAGCACCGTGGCTCGAGTCCGCTTATCAACTTGACACAAAACTCCTAGAGTTGAGTGATAACTTGGCAAAGCTCGGGTTACCCACCGAGGTCAAGTCCACCGATGATTTGCTACTCATCATGAATGCGATCAAGACCGAAGTCCTCGCCAAGATAAGGCTTTGGGAATACTATGCGCTCGATGTTGACCGAGATGCCGATGAGGCAGTTAAGGCTTTTTCCCAGGGAAGCAAATACACCTCTGAAGACGCTTCGGAATTTGAGAAGAAGTTGGAGAGCGCCAAATCTGCATCAATTAAGGACCAGGCTGCTTTCTTCCGGGAGTTCGGTTTAGCAGGCACCGATCGAATGGGTGAGCGCTTCCGAAGGCGTGTCAAGCCTGATGTAGCCGCAAGCTTTTTGGCCTCGACCGTGGGTTCATCTGATGAGAAGACAGCCAAGGCTAAGATCGTTGAGATTTTGGATATTCTCAATGTGGATTACTACAAAGAGTACGATGCTGAAGTGGATGACATTCTTCAGCAAATATTCAACAGAATTAAGTATGTCCGAATTGATGATCACGGCCCCAAACTTGGCGAGATCAACAAGGAGAACCCCTTGATTGAGACTTACTTTACTCGACTCCCCAGCAATGACACAACGTCCAAACTCAAACCTGAAGAGATGGCCTTGGTCAACAATGGATGGGTTTGGGGTGGCAATGCTCTGGTTGACAATGCAGGTCCCGATTCCAGGGTCTATCTTCGCCGAGAGGTGATTGTCTGGGGTGACTGTGTCAAGTTGCGATACGGCTCGGGGCCTGATGATAACCCTTGGCTGTGGGAGCATATGACCAAGTACGCTCGCATGCTGGCCAAGTACTTTGCCGGTCTCCGTATCGACAACTGCCACTCTACTCCCATTCATGTTGCTGAGCACATTCTCGATGAAGCTCGCCGGGTGCGACCTGATTTGTATGTGGTTGCTGAATTGTTTACTGGTTCCGAAGAGATGGACTACGTTTTCGTGAAGCGACTTGGTCTCAGCTCTCTTATTCGTGAAGCCATGCAGGCATGGAGCACGGGTGAACTCAGTCGGCTGGTCCATAAACACGGTGGCCGGCCCATTGGAAGCTTTGAGGTTGATGAGGTTTCCAAATCGGATGTCCGTACTCCATCAGGCAGCCCGACCAGACTCAAGAATGGT
The DNA here is from genome assembly GCA_013184415.1 of Fusarium concolor. Lineage (NCBI taxonomy): Eukaryota > Fungi > Ascomycota > Sordariomycetes > Hypocreales > Nectriaceae > Fusarium > Fusarium concolor. Next base: position 6,893 of record JABCJY010000353.1, on the reverse strand, counting down.
GATACAAATGGGCATATGGCACACTCCAGGGAAATAATTCGAACTATTAAGCCGAGTCCTGTGCATGCCCTATTCATGGACTGCACCCATGATAACGAAACACCAGCACAGAAACGTGATGCTCGCGATACTCTACCCAACGCTGCTCTTGTCTGCATGTGCTCAAGTGCTACCGGAAGTGTCATGGGATACGATGAAATCTACCCGAAACTTGTTGACCTTGTCAACGAGACCCGGCTCTACACATCTGCCTCTTCCGGATCGAAGCCTATTAAGATTGGAGGCGGCGAGGAAGGGATCGGCGGTGTCAAGAAGCTGCTTAACCAGATCCACACCTTGATGGGCAAGGATGGATATGATGAAACTCATATTCATCACGAGGATCAGTACATTACTGTCCACCGAGTTCACCCTGAATCTCGCAAGGGCTACTTCTTGATTGCACATACTGCCTTCCCAGGCTACGGTAATGGGAATGGTGACTTTAGTCCTGTTCATCTCACTGGCACCAAGGCTCGACATCTGGGCAGCTGGATGCTCGAAGTTGACGCTGGTGAGGAGACGACTCAGCAAGTGCTTGGCGACAAGAAGTATTTGCGTGGCTTGCCTAGTCGAGTTAAGGACGTGCCTGGGATCCGCATGGAAATCAACGGCGATGACACTACGATCACTGTGCGTGACAAGTTCCCCCCAGGAAGCATCGCTCTCTTTGAGACCTGGATCCCTGCGGCCGAGCATTCTTCTGGTTTGGACAACTATGTCACCTCAGGAGCCAAGGCAGCCTGGAACGAGCTCGGTTTGTCTGACCTCAACTTCTTGATGTACAGATGCGAAGCTGAAGAGCGAGCCGAGAGCGATGGTCGAGACGGTGTATACGATATCCCTGGACATGGAAAGCTTGTCTATGCTGGCCTCCAGGGATGGTGGAGTATTCTCAAGAACATCATCAAAGACAACAACTTGGCTCATCCTCTTTGCCAGAACCTACGCGATGGTGAATGGGCTTTGGATTACATCGTTGCAAGACTGCAGAGAATCAGTGCCACTCCAGGAAACGAGGCGATTGCCCAACCTTTGAGGTGGCTGCAGGAGCGATTTGATGCTATTCGAAAGATCCCTAGTTTCCTTCTCCCTCGATACTTTGGTCTCGTATTGCGTACTGCATACATGGCAAGCTGGGAGAGGTCTCTTGAGCTCATGAACTCCAGTGTTCGCGACGGCCAGTGGTTCTTGCAAAGTTTAGCCATGGTCAGCGTCCAGCAAGTCGGATATGTCAAGTCAGCATCTTTGTGGCCTAACAAGTTGGTCCCTTCTCTAGCTGCCGGCCTACCTCACTTTGCTGTTGAATGGGCCAGATGCTGGGGTCGAGACGTGTTCATCGCCCTTCGTGGACTTCTCATCGGCACTGGCCGTTTTGACGATGCCAAGGAACATATACTTGCGTTTGCCAGTGTGTTGAAGCATGGCATGATCCCCAACCTTCTGAGCAGTGGTGATGCCCCCAGATACAACTCTCGAGACTCTATCTGGTTCTTCCTTCAGTGTATCCAGGATTACACACGCTTTGCACCCGAGGGACTTGATATCCTGAAGGCCAAGGTCAAGCGACGTTTCCTACCTTATGATGACACTTGGTTCCCCACAGACGATCAGAGGGCATACTCCAAGGAGAGCACCATCGAGGACGTGATCCAAGAAGCACTTCAAAGGCATGCCTCAGGAATGAAATATAGGGAGGCCAATGCCGGTCCCCAAATTGATTCCCAAATGAAGGATGAGGGTTTCAATCAGGAGATCAAGGTTGACTGGAGTAACGGTATCATCTTTGGTGGCAACCAGTTCAACTGCGGTACATGGATGGACAAGATGGGCGAGAGTGAACGTGCAGGGTCCAAGGGCGTTCCTGGGACTCCTCGCGATGGCGCTGCTATTGAGATCACTGGCATGCTGTACAGCACTCTCGACTGGCTCGCTGGACTCCACAAGAACGGGAAATATGCCTATGCAGGCGTAGACAAGTCTGATGGTGGTTCCATCTCGCTGTCTGACTGGGCTAGTCTGCTCAAGGCCAACTTCGAGCGTTGCTACTATGTTCCCCTATCACCTGAGGACGATACCAAGTATGATGTCAACACTCCGATCGTCAACCGGAGAGGAATCTACAAGGATCTCTACAAGTCCGGCAAGGAGTATGAGGACTACCAGCTGCGTCCCAACTTTGCTATCGCTATGACCACTGCCCCGGCTTTGTTCGATCCTGACCATGCTATGCATGCTCTGTGTGTTGCGGATGAGGCTCTTCGCGGACCCCAAGGAATGGCGACTCTGGATCCTGCGGATCTAAACTACCGCCCTTACTACGTCAACAGTGAAGATAGTGAAGATTTTGCAACGAGTAAGGGCCGTAACTACCATCAGGGACCTGAATGGATCTGGCCCACAGGATTCTTCCTTCGAGCCTTGCTCAAGTTTGATCTGAAGAGGCGAACAACACCTGAGGGCCGGACCGAGGCGTTCCAGCAGGTTACCCGAAGACTCAGTGGGTGCAAGAAGATGATCCAGGAGAGTCCTTGGGCAGGTCTTCAAGAGTTGACACAGAAGAACGGCGAATACTGCGCCGACTCGGTAAGTCGATTGTCTAAAATAGTGACTAAGTTGACTCGCATGCTAATGTCAATACAGAGTCCCACACAGGCTTGGTCAGCAGGATGTTTGATCGACTTGTACATGGATGCTACTGAAGAGCAGAATGGGGCATGATGATACTTCAAGAGGAGGAAAAGGATGACGGGTCCTGAGACTTGGGCATGAACTTGAATCAAACTTATAATACCACGCACAACTTACTACCATAAGCATTCTCCTGATTAGGTTAATAACAAGTATCTTTAAGCGTTGCAATCAAAAAGTTTCTTAAGTCTCAAGCTTGGAGTGTGACTTTGTGCAAGACTGATTAGGTTGGAGTCAAGACATTGATCGTTCGACGTTACCGTTGTATAATGAGAGAAACGGTCCTGAGAAAGGCTGAATCACGACATATCGGATCGAGGGACCTGTAATTACGACTGGCCATTTCGCATGTGATAAATTGTAATGCTGTATGTATCAAGGATAGACTCCATCCCTCTCATGCCCAGAAAGCCGCAGTTAATAAATAGGCCAAATAAATAACCAGAAGAGGATTTCTGTTCTGGTCTAAATGAAACAGAGAAGCGCGTCGTTTTTTCCCCGTCATCGCGGTAGTGCCAAGGTTGCATTCCGTCCACGCACGGGAATGCACGTAAGAATAGCTTTGTGGTAACAGCCACCCCAACAAAGAAACAGGAACAGCAAATCAGGAGGATATACCTACCCTCCTCTTCCTCCCAACGCCAGAATATACCAGAAATATGAACAAGAACGCCACGGGGGGCAACGGCACAGATGAAGGTCAAATAAATGTGCAATTGCTGAGCCATAGGGAACACTGCAGGCGGTATCTTTCAACCAAGGTCCTGTGTCTCTCTGAGTCGTCGCCATGCGCGTTTGTTTTCCTCCTCTTCAGTGTCAGGATAACCCCCCTCCCCAACTAAAATCATAGGTAGTCGATGATATCGAACATAGAAAGGCCGTTTAAATGGATAAATGCACGGTTTATATCGTAAGGTGGACAGAATGTCGAAGTGCTTTTGAACTCGGACATGGCAAGGAGAATCGTTATGAGATCGGAGCTGGCGTTAACGAGATCGGGTATGGGTATCATGTCCGGTCGCGGACGATCCATCGCTTCTTCTCTTTGGGCTTCTCCTCGACAGGAGCGCTGGCGGCCATACCCGATAGCATCGGGCCGTGAGAGTTTCTGTTCGAGTCGTAGCCGTTGTCGTAGGGAAGACCTCCAGACTCAGAGGCCTCCATGCCGGGGCCCCAGGATGGTCGAGAGGCGGATCCAGAGTGCTTCTGGCCGAGAGAGGACTGGCGATCCTTCTTGCGGAGATAACGGCGACGCCAAATACATGCACCGATCCAGATAGCGGCAATACCGACAACAAGAACAACAATCATAATAACCCATTGCCAATGGTTGGAAATCCTAAGTCAAGTTAGAATGGTCCATGACGCTTCAGTAGACAAGCAATCGACATACCAGTCACCACCGCCGCCGTCGGCTCCAGCCCTACTACCGGCCGTTGATGAAGCACCGTCACCAGTCTGGGTCGTTGAGCTCTGGCCAGTCTTCTTCGTGGTTCCTCCATTCTTGTCCGAAACGCTGCAAATACTGCGGAACCAGCCAGCGATTGATGAAAGACCCTTGGAATCACCGGTACAAGCATCGTCGCAAACGCCGGAGGTGGCGGTCGAGAAAGCGGCAACTCGCTGGTCGAGACAGAAACATTGTGTGTAGGCGGTTGGGCCGGCATCAGCGGCTACTTGAGGAGGAACACAGGCGCCGTTGGCATCGTAGAGGGGACCACAGTTGGCGGCGCAAGCGGGAAGGACTTTCTGGTTGTTGAAGGGAACGATGGTAGTGATGGGAGCTTCACCTCCTCCTTGTTGGGCTGTAGACATCGTATGTTAGTATGAGGGTATTCGACTGGGATCAGCGAAGAATGACGCACCCATTTTGATGATGAATCAAGGTCAGTTTAACCCAGAGCCGGCGAGGTAGAATCGAGTCGAGAGGAGAGGAGAGAACGAGCGACGGGATCGTGAGGGTAAAAGACACACACAGACAGTAACGAAAGACGAGGATTAAGGTTGTGTTCGGTGGAACCGGGGGGCGGAAGTGTCCTTTGTATGCGTATGTTGAGGGAGACAAGCGAGGCGTGAAAATGCCGTGTCTTGCTGGGTCAGAAAGCCAAGGCTGGCTTGCGTTTGTGCAATGCGCTATTGAAGAGTCGTGTCGTCACCAAAACACTTTGAGAAGAGGCTTCCAAGAGTAGCCAAGCCCAACCTCTTTCTTTGTCTTTTTTGTTCGTTGAGTTAGAAGAACAATGAGATCAGGCGACCCAGTATTTGTGCCGATAATTAAGTTGGTGAAAGAAAGATCGATGTGACTTGTTGATCGATAATCGATGTTGATGAGATGGCTGGGTTGGGCTGGCTGGGTACACCTACAACAGTAGCAGAGGTGGGAAAAAAATAGTGGGTGGGTGACACAGACACAGTCACAGTGAACAACAGCCCGTAGCCGGGGAAAAACTGGACCAATTGGTCACTGTAAGCGGCAGAGTCGGGCGACTTTACAGGGGCCAGGGGTGCTTTATCAGCGGACCTGAGCTTCCAGGTGCCGGTGGAGGCCGTTGTCTCGTCTTTAGATGCGGTCTTGCCGAACTTGGAAACACAGGAATTCAGAGGATATGACCTAGCGATAAGAAGGAATGGAAGGCCGCCCAAACAAGAAACCCTTTCTGGGGAATGATTTGATTTCTGGATCTTGCTTGATGAGGGACTAAAATCTTGGAAAGAAAAAAATACAAGAAAACTTGACTCGCCGCGTAAGTCAACTCTGGGCGTTGTAACTGGATGGTAGCAGCCGCCCAACCCCAGTCCAGTCCATCGGTCGCCAAGGGACTTGTTGACCATGTAACTACGGGAAGGCCGGACGTCATCTCGATATGGCGTCGGTACATCGATCCCATGTATCCTACTCCAGTAGGTATCACGCGGTCAGAACCAATGACCTGGGCTTGGCGCGTGGGTGGGCTTGTGCCTTGTGGAAGCTGAGTCTAGAAAAAGACAACAACATTCTATATCCGTAGTTGAAGCACTGAAGATGAAGGTACCATGCAGAGCAGATGACCCTCGCCAAAATCGTTATCATGCATGTAATATTGACCTTCCCCCTTTCATTTTTTCTGTTTCTGTTATTTCCCGTGCCGCTTATGTTGTTTACTTGGCCCTGTCCCTTACCAGGAAATCGTCTGAGAGCGTCTCAGTTTCAGCGCAGCTTTTTGAATCCACAGGTCCTGCCCAGCCCTGTTGCACTTAGCTGTACTCCGTAATCCGTTAATAAGGTCGTAATTGTGCCAGCTCGTACAGCGACATTACCGTCTCGCAGAAATCACGAATATAAACATGATCTAGCCGCCTTTGGTTGCATTATGAACTACTTACTGTCCACAGCGGCAGAAGCTGTTGACTTTCAGTAACTGATCAGTAGAAAAATTGCCGAACTCGAGCCCAGGGCCCCAGGTCAGGCCCAGTCAGCGGAGTTGCGTGCCTGAAATAGTCTTCCCCACCCATAGATTTGACACTATTGGTAGGATTTTGGGTTTCTCCGTCATTGCAATTTCCGATGCGTGTGCCTCTTATTCTCGTCATGCCCAAAAAAGACTTCAATTGATAAAGATTTATCAGAAATGGCAGGTCAATTGGTTCTACAGTGCTATCCCCTGCCAAGAACAACATCTCACCTGAATTTACTTTTCAAACTGCAACTTTGAGACTTTGGTATGCATGTACAATACATATATATGCTTGCTGTTGCTGACTGTCCCTTACCTCAACACCCTCTTCATGATGTGGCACAGTAATACAACTAATACGCTCAAATACGAGGAATTTCATCTAAGCCTCGACTTTGGCGAAAGACCTCGGGTGCTTGGCGGTTAATGCCTGTCTTATTGACAGCCATGACGACGGCTCAATTCTATAACACGCGGACTAGCTATCAGCTTTGGGAGCTTGGGCATTTATTAACTGACAGGATATGAATGATATCGCTGTCAGAACTAGCTCTCGCCGTGTATTATTAGCTGCACCGTATTTAAACCGTAATATTGAGTCCAGCTTACACACCAAGTTATTGCCAAGATATCGCCTAGACTGAAGCATCTTGCAACCTAATTTCTGGGCATGCCATTGCTATTAAAAAAAAAAAAAAAAAAAAAAAAAAAGTATATTTTTAATCTAAC
>JABCJY010000352.1:0-14195 GCA_013184415.1 Fusarium concolor | reverse complement strand
CTATTATAGTAAGTTTTAGCTCCAGTATGTGACTTCTGTCAGACTCGGTGTCATTGGCAGATCGCGCGTTCGATTGCGCAAAGCTTACGCCTTTTGGAACTGCTTAAAACTCGTGTTCACCCGTTCTTCGGCCGAAATCGACCATTTGCTCCCAAAAAGGGTAGCTTTGCGCATTTAATGGAGACAATGAACTTAGTAAGTTCAGGCATTTGTCAGATAAGTAATACTAACGATTAATAACATCGAACATGAAAAGCCAACTACTATATATATGGCGAACACCTCTGTGACTTGGGGGGTTATCGCAAAGTATCCTAGTTTAACAAGGTAAAACACCATGGACACCAGGACCAATGAGATAACCATTTTGGGCGCAACAGGATGGACCGCCACAATCTGCGCTGAGCACATCGCCAAGACCTTCCCGACAAATACGAAGTGGTGTATTGCAGGCCGTTCGCCTTCAAAACTTGAGACCCTACGCCAGAGTTTACAAGCTATCAACCCAGACCGGCTCGAGCCATCGGTCTACATCATTCCTACGCTCGACGCCCGAGGCCTTGATCCTCTGGTCAAAAACACAAAAGTTCTCATCAACGGCATCGGACCTTATCACCGTTATGGAACACCTGTTGTTGAAGCATGTGCTCATCACGGTACGCATTATGTCGACTTTAGTACCGAGACAGCATGGATTGCAGATATGATTCATAGCTATCACGATATGGCTGAACAGTCAGGTGCGATGATTATTCCGGCTATCTCGGGATCCAGCTCTCCATCTGATCTTGTGGCGTGGCTGATTGCCAGCTATCTTAACGAGCAAGGTTTACCAGTAACTTCTGGAGTGGTCTGCTCTGGAAACCTCAACATGCTAGGCATGCAAGGAGGATCACTACACACTGTTCTCGACGTAGCCGAAACATATGGTATCGGCGGATGGTTGACCGCTGACACCTCGGTTTTGTCGCCTACCAAGCATGTGGTTAAAAAGCGCAAAGGACTCATGGGGTACCGTTACGACAGTCATCTGGGACATTTAACAACATCATTTGTTGCGTGGGGGAATGAGTCCGTTGTTCAACGATCGGCAGCTTTGGATCAAAATCTTTATGGCCAAGACTTGGTGTTCAACGAGTACAACCCAGCTACGGGTTTTATTTCTGCCGTGCTTATCCACATCGTCACCAAGCTAGGAATCCTGCTTCTTGCACTTCCTTGGTTTAGATCATTCGTTCGTGGAAAGTCTTTCGATCGAGGGTCTGGACCAGACAGAGCTGAAAGCCGCAAAATCGAGAGTGCCGAATGGAAAGCTGTTGGGTACGTGGGAAAGCAACCAGTGGTGTTGGCAAGGTTCAACTACAAAGGAGCGTTAGTGGACATGGCGGCCATTTTGGCCACAGAAGCCGCAGCTTCAATTCTCGACTTGCAAAAAAGGGAGGCCAGTGGCGCAGTGAGAGGTGGACTATTGACGCCATCCACTTTGGGATCAACATTTGTGGACAGGCTTCGAGCAATTGGCTTCGAAGTCAGTGTGCAAGGGCTTGAATAGTGATTTATTTCAGGTAATATGTATTATCAATTATTACCATCGCATATGGCTGAAGGGTACTCGATTGGCAGAGAAAATGGGTTGTTGGTTCGAAAAAGACCGTTGCGTGGGTAGGCTTGGAAGCGGAGTGAGACCAAGATGTCCGATACCGCATGGAAGGCTACTAGCGGCAAGTTAAATTATCTCCAACCTCTCACATCGCGCAAAGGGATCAGTGTGAACCGTTAACTTGGTATCTGGGTAGACATCACGAGGGATCTTCTGCAAAATGTCTCAAATTGGGCTTCTTTGTCGAATAGGGCGCCAATGATCTGATAACCTTAATGTTATCACGGAACTCGGCACAGTAGATCCTCATCTAGTGGTCTGATGGAGAACTAGGACGATAAACTTGGTAAGATTGGGTTAGATCCAAGCACTGGACTAGTGGGATGAGGACGTTATGCATATTGCGAGAGTTATTTCTTCCACATCTGACGGTCCAGATTGATCCCCCACGTAAATGAAACGGCAATGCCAGCCGAGCTTGGCATCTGTTAGTCAAAGAATGCCGATGAAAATTTGAGAAGGGTTTGAGAACTCCCGAAGCCAACCGCAGAGAGCTAAGACTATAAGATAGTGGACCTCGTGTTAGAAGTTTATTAACCGAGACGGTTGATATTACCCTTTAAGGATTTTCGGAGGAAGAGAGTTGTTCTTAAGACGAACGAAAACTCCGGCGATGAGTAAATAGAGAGATAATATTGTCCATGCAAATACGTATGCTGAATAGCCTCATTGAAGAAAAAGAGATGACAAACGATGATCCTGTTATTCATTACCTAAAATTAAAGTAAAACCTCACTTGAAACGGGGATCTCCGCCAAGCCTCGTCCCACTTAGAGCCGTAGCTAACACGCACCATCATCACATGCTAGTCTCTTTATCAATCAGTGCCAATAGATCATCTTATCAATCAGCTGGACTGGACCCCGCGGTTTCCGCTAGATTCCCATTCTAGGTATAGACCACGTGGGATACTTTTCTTTATCTGATCAGTGGCTGCGGCAGTTCGGCACGTTGATACTACGTTGTACCTATTAGCTAAGGTTACTAAACGAGAAAGTCTGCTGATGCAGGGTTTTTGGTTCCGCGGTGTCACCCACTTCTTTTATATAGCGGAATCAAGACTTGCAGATGGTTCGTGAAGGGGTTTTGAGATTGGCCAATTGTGGGAGGTTAGCTTAAGTTGGATTTCAGGGCTGAGGGGATGGATGCCAAGAATGTGACATCGCCAAGAGTTGAGATGTCGGCACGTTGCCAAGACGGGCACTTAATTTACCAGCAGCAATTGAATTCCATGAAAACGATGCCGGCACTCATTTGGAGGCTCAATTCAGGCTCAATGTGTTAACAAAAACCTTGAGCCCTGGACATGAACTGGAACCACTTCACCTCCCACAATACAAGAACTCACCAACCCACGACAAACTCGGTCGTCCTCCGATCCTGCATTAAGAACGGGTCCTGAGACCTTAACAAGCCCATCCCTTCCAGCCCGATGCTAATCAACAAGCCACCAACCCATGACCCAGGTTTTTTTTCACCTCACCTTAAACCAATGGAGGGTTAGCAAAACGAACGATATCCGGCGATCATGGATCTAGAATGCAGCCATGTCATGGAATCAACTCGGGGTCTTTTGCACATCACCGTTTGAGGAAGAAGTCCCTCTTGAGCAATCTCAAGCTGATACTACATAAGAGCGATCTTCTTCTGATCAGCGGTTCGTCTGTTCTCAATCACTTGCATCTTCTACCTCGACCAGCTTGAGCACAGACATCAGACATGTGGTCTTCCAATACAATGCCAGCATTACCAATCGTGCTATCAGTACTTTCTCTCCTCCCCTTCTCTTCCGCCACAGTTCCTCTCGAAGGTCTAGGTAGAGATTCATATCCCGTCCCATGCGCACAAGCCTGCACATGGGCAGTGCCACGAACTCTCGAATGCCCCGAGTTCAAAGGCATGACCGCTGAGGAACGCGCTGAAGCATATCCTTCTCCAGCTTGTTATGCAAACGACACTTCTTACCTGACCACCATTGCTTACTGCATTAACAAGCACTGTGAGAAAGACATTGCGCCCTGGAAGATTGAGAGTTTTTGGGAGACGTTGATGATCTACGAGGGACCTTTGCCCAGGTATACTTACTCTGAGGCTGTGGCTTTGGTTAAGACGACTCCGAAGGTTATGGGCCCTGAGGAGACGGTTCTGAATCGCACTATTTTAATTGACGACGAGGCATATCTTGGTCAAATCAACGGTGTCAATCAATATAGGGTCGTTTCCAAGAATGAATCCGTGTATTCGTAAGTTCACTTCCTTCCAGTTTTGTTCAGATCTAACGATCCATAGTCTCGTGGTTTTCGTGACCTGCGTCCTTATCCCCATCGCCTTCTCATTCCTTCGCTTCTTGCCTATCCCCACAACTATCAGAAGCAAGTTCTACGCCTATGTCATCGATCCACCAGCCTGGGGCAAGAAACACAGCGTACCAACTCTTGGCCTTGGCATGGTTCCTACCCGTGGACAAGCTATCTTCATTCTCTACATCATCGCCATCAACATAGTGGCTACCCTTGAGGGATATCCCAACCCCACGCCTAATGGCCTTTACCCAGACCGCCACTACCAGCTGATGCGTTTTATCGGTAACCGCGCTGGCGCCATTGCATTTGCCAACATTCCCGTTGTCATTCTGTATGCTGGCCGCAACAGCATACTACTTCGTCTGACCAACTGGTCTTACTCAACCTTCCTTCTTCTTCATCGATGGACTGCCACTATCTGCGTCCTCCAGGTTGCCCTCCACTCGCTCCTATGGCTTCAGATTATGGTCGAAGCTCATTCTCATGCTGAAGTCGTGAAGATCCCTTATTGGTACACTGGTATCGCTGGAACCCTTCTCTTCTGTCTTCTGATCCCCTTCTCCATGCTCCCTGTCCGCAAGATCATGTATGAGGTTTTCCTCATTCTGCACATCGGTCTCACTGTCGGCGCTCTTGTTGGGTCCTGGTATCATATTGTTTATCTTTACCAAGATACAAGCGGTTTTGAAATCTGGCTCCTCGTGGCCTTTGGTCTCTGGGGCCTTGAGAGATTTCTTCGCATTCTTCGAATTTCCAGATATGGTATCAAGAAAGCATATGTCACTCGTGTCGATGACAAGTATCTGAGACTTGACATCCCCGACGTTGACGCCCAGGGACATTGCTATGCATACTTTACTACCCTATCATGGCGTGTTTGGGAGAATCATCCATTCTCAATCGTCAACTGCAGCAAGGGTCAGCTGGGTGGTGAGGGCGAAGTTTCTTGCTCGAGCTCCCATACTCATTCTGAGAGCGAAGGTGCTATCTCACCTACTGAGGCGGCTCATTCGAAGGAGATGGGTGTTGCGACATCCAATACCCGTCAAATCTCACCCAGCTACAACAAGATCCGACCTGGCATCACGCTGTTCGTCCAACCTCTCAAGGGTATGACCGCCAAACTTCTCAAGAAAGCAGATACCGGTATCCCAGTCCCAGTTCTCATCGAGAGCTCATATGGCCATCATCACTATTCCGATTTAGTCCCTACACCCGAATATCCGAACACTCTCGTCATCTCGGGCGGCGTTGGTATCGCAGGAGTCCTATCATGTCTTCAAACCTCCCTGTCAATGTTCGCACGCCCCATGGGAACCACTAAACTCTTCTGGGGAGTTAAACAACCTGGCCTTGTCGACGTTGTCAAGAGTATGATTGTAGGTGGAGACGTTTCCGAAGAGAAAGGCGATGGCCGAGCTTCGAACTGGGGCCATATCGAGACCCATGTCTCGATCGGTGAACGGATGGATATAAAGCAGGTTCTGACAAAAGAGCTTGAGAATGCTATGGGAGGAACAACAGTTATTGTCTGTGGTCCGCTTGGAATGTGTGATGATGCGAGAAATATTTGCTCTGGTCTGGCAAGGCATGGAGTTCCTGTTCGGTATGTGGAGGAGTCTTTTACTTGGTAGTCACGCGACAGTAAAAATGGGACGATGAATGCCGTTAGCTAGTTTATGATACTGTATCAATCGGTTCAACTATGGCAGGTCTTTAACATCCAATTGCATGTTTTATTTCTAATCCACCTATCGAGCCAGAATCCCTAAATGCGACAACGCTGATCGATGCATTCAATTTCGGTCCGAAGTATATGTACCGGAATTTCCCGTTGGGCATGTAAGGCTGCAAGGGGCATGTAGAAACCACTTCAACGTTGCCTACATTTATCGGTCGTTCTAAGTATTTCTTAACACAAACGAGGAAGGACCAAGTCCCACATCTAGTGAGAATTGTTACGCCTTGCGGCTGTCCACTAACGAAATTTTCCACGGTCGTATTGCTCTGAACTCTCCGGACATCAGCCCTGTAGAAGATCGGTAACTGGGAGGCTAATAAACGATAACGAGGAAACATGCAGCTGCCAGTGACATTCCTTTCGGAAAGGATGGTATTTGCGGATGCTCGCTCCGAAATATTGGATGATGTGAACGAGATAAGTGGACTAACTGGAGCCTTATTTTAAATCTCGGGTTTAGGCGAACCGCCATACCCATAGAGAACATCAGAAATCCTTCGATCCTTCAAAAAGTCCCCGGTTTAATGGTAAGACCCTAAAGAGAAGTTCAAAAACCCTAGTTAGTAAATATGTATCTATAAAGATAATATTTTCCCACGATAGTTTGACAGGTTCCAAGTTAAAGCATCGCAGATTCTACGCAATGCGTTTATCCACTCTTTACCTCGGGCTCACTGCGAGCTTTACGGCTGCTCGCACTCTCAATGAGAGGGCTGCGCCAAAGATCGTGTTGTCTCATTATATGGTATGTGTGATCTTGCCACTATGCTAGTGCGGACTACTAATCAGCGCAGTTGGGTGACATCACCGAGGAACACGCTCACAAGGATATTGACGATGCCATTGCGATGGGGTATGCAAGATATTACTGTTGCACTGGGCTGACAGCTAATGATCAATAGCCTCGATGGATTCGTCCTCAACGTAGGATATCCTAAACTTGATTGGGTATCCCAGACCCTCAGCCATTTGTATGGTTACGCCGATTATCTTGCAAGTAAAGGCGGCAAGTTCAGACTGGCCATTTCTCTGGACCTTTATGCGACTGGTGCTTGGTGCTGGAAAAACAAACTCGATGACTGCGGAGGCGTATGTTTGACCTTTCTTCATCTTGTTACACGATTTCACAGCTAACTCTTGGAAAGCCCAAAGAATACGATGCTATCCTTAAAGGCTTCCTCGGTTGTGATTCATACTTCCGCTATGGTCCAGATAACTTTCCATTCATCACAAGCTTTAGCACCGGTGGCAAGACTAACAAGGATTTCGTCGCCTGGAAGAAGTCCTTTGCCAATCAGATGTATTTCATGCCTGGTATTGATGACACTCCTGGATTCTGGGAGAGTCATTCTGCTTGGTGGGACTATTGGGGTGATCTTATCGATGGAGCGAGTGCCTGGGAGTCAGCTTGGCCTGAAGTTGGTGCTACTAACGAAGGCGGTGTCTCTCGAGACGTGAAAGTTATGGGACCGTTGCAGAAGAAAGGAAAGGGCTATATGATTCGTAAGTTGACTTGCCATCGCTCACTACTAGACGAAACTGACACTTTTCAGCTATCAGTATGCTTCAGTACAAGAACGCGGTGAGTCTTACTTTTCGCTATGACCTGAGAGTGAAACTAACAGAAGGTCTAGTACGGAGCGAACTTATATCGCCGTGGTGAAATGAACATGATCAAGCGAATGGAGAATATTCTCACCATGGATCCTCAGCCTGATATTGTTCAGCTTCTGACATGGAACGACGGCCCAGAAAGCCATCACTTTGGCAACTTGTGGCCCGAACAGAATACCGACCCTCAACCCAACCAATACGCTAGCCCCGAAGGCTCCGATCATACCGGTCTCCAGGCTCTCTACTCTGCTTTCATTCACGCATGGAAGAACGGTGGTTCAATGGTCCCCGCCTTCTCCAAGCGAGACGAGTCTCTTCCCCAGGGCGCTCTATGGCATAAGACTATCTTCCAGGATACTTCCTGTCCCGGTGGAGACACAGATGTCAAGTACTTCCAAGCCCCGAATGGAACAGATGCTGGTCTTGATGCTTTGCATTGGTCGTTGGTCGTTCCTGCGAGCGCGGCTGGTTGGACTGTTGATGTTATGAGTAACGGTAAGAGTATCAGCTCCACCGTTCTGAAGACCGGTCTCAACTACGGCACTGTTGAAGATGGTGTTGAAGAAGGCACTCAACGGCTCATTATCAAGAACGGTGGTACAGTCGTCGCTGGAACGGATCAAGGGAGATGTCTCGCCAAAGAATGCCACGACGGCATCTACAACTTCAACCCGCAAGTAATGCCAGTCAAAGGTGACTTCGACAACTCAGACTGTTGGCAGGTTGAGGGCACGCCCATCTTGGACTATGCAGAGGAGAAGGTGATAGGTGTTCGTGACCCCGGCCATGGTCATCATAAGGGCCAAGGCTCTGGTTCCGACCGAAATGACAAGTATGGACCTTTTGAAGGTTTCGTGGGATGCAACCCTGTACAAAAGCAACGCATTCGATGGGCATGGGACGATGTTGCCACCATACTCGACACCATACCTCTATTCAAGAAGGACGGGTTGCTTGAAACGAGACATTTCGGATTTGACATTGGAATGAAGAACAGGACTGACAATGTCACATTCATTGAAGGTAAGCAAACTTGCCCATCTCGAAGTTGTCTCATATTAACAGTATCATCAGAGGTCTTTCTCAACCTTAAAAAGTTGAATAGTGGCGGTAGGATCGGAAGAGAAATCCGCATAGGCTGCTAGGATATTGACCAGGTCGGCTACGACAAGAAAGACATAAACACCTGCAACCGAATCAGATCGGAGAGTGGCAAGAAGTTGAACGGAATTGGTGGCTATGCCTTCAATGATGGGACAAGCTCCCCAGGCGGCACCATTGTCTTGTGTGACTTGTTCTTCCTCGAAGGACAACCATACCTAAAAGAAGTCCAAGACGAGATGAAGAAAGACCGGTCACTTAAGAAGAGCACACTGGCCATGAATGGCAAATTCCGACTATTGCTCCATGAGATGTTCCATCTCCCCTCCATCTCTTCCAACCGGTTAAATACCTCCAAGTGTAAGTCCATTAATGAGCTGGGTGTAGCATTTACTAACTGCGCAAACAGTTTCCGATATGGTCATCTCTGACCAGTACATCAATGACGACTGGGTAGACAACTCGGATAAAGCCTATATGCCAAAAAAGGTCGAGATGATGGCTCGCGGAACAGGACGCGGAAATCACAGACTTCTTACAGTACTCAACGGTAAGTCAACCTCGAGACTTGTATCCGGTTGAATCTTGCTAACTGTTTCGTTTACAGCTGATACCTATGCATGGTACGCAGTTGAAAGTTTCTTCATGAAGATTTACAAAACTGAGCCCAACGCCTCTATCACCAACCGAGATGACGACGACGATGACCCTCCCGCCACTACTAGCACCACTACCCAGCCGAAGCCTACAGAGTACCCTACCACATACGACTGCAAGGGCAGTGGTATTTGCCCGCTGAAGACCTTCCAAGTCAAGTATTGTGATCATGCCGTCAACTCGCTCCAGCGTAACGATGACAAGAACTACGGTGATGGAAAGGGTATTGATGGTAACTGCTGGGGTGATTCAGCTGGATATGGATGCAAGGTGTTTGTCACGGGCAAGGGATGTGTTGCGAGCGGTAACGAGATGTGGTGGATGTATCAGGACTTGAGAAATAGTGATAAGGGTGGATGTTCTCGCTGTGGAAGTGTGCACTACGGAAATGGTTGTCGATTTACTGTCAACTACTACAGTCAGTGTGATAACCATTAGGTGGAAGGTGTATCTGGGTTGGGGAAGGTGTTTAGTGCTGGACAATTCTATGAATATATTTATCCAGGTCAAAACTTTACTATTGCACTAAAGATCGCCTCATCTCGATGATTGATCTTGTATAACAATACTCTGTTAGACTTGATGTCTGCTCTCTATTCCCCTCATACTCAGCTAACATATACTTCATGGAAGATTGCAGAGCTTTCCAGCACAACTGACTCCTCCATGCAAACATACTCGTCGCTTATCACCAAAGTCTAAGCCGCGCCATCTAGCTTTATAGATAAGACTTACGGTTCCACTTCACGTTTCCATACTCATACTTGAAAACTTGGCCATGCAGTGTGCTGAAGTCATTGCTAAGGATGATATAATAATCCTCGTCGTTAATGTCCCCGAAAAGACTATTTGGTCTGTTGCCTTGGCCGTGAAATTCACATTGCTTTCGGCCGTCTTTCCAAACAGCCCAGGTGTACGTTTTGGCTGCGAGGTCTTCTTTAGTTGTGAAGGTGATGCAAGCATGAGACTGCAGAGCAAGGGCGAGTGTTCCGAGGATGACAGTTGTCTTCATGGCGAATAATTAGATGGACTTATTAGATATTACTGATCCCAGTAGGGTTGTTTCAAGATTGGGAAGTCTAGTATACACTATAGCAAGGGCCTATACTTTTACAGCCCTTGCTAAATTATTAAATACTAATCTTTTGGATCATTTGGCAACATTCTGCTGGCGGAGATTACACGAAGGAATCGACAAAAGCTTAGAATACAACCTCCGTGCCGTATTTGCCGTGAATGATTACTGATGATTGAAGCTCACTATCGATATCAAAGCTAGATCCTTTATAATTCCCTATCTAGGTTAGGTCTTAGCAGGATTCGATGTCGTCTTACCAGTGAGCTGACATACAGCAACCCAAGACTCTAAAAAATACTAAATGGGGCAATAGGGCTGACATTTGGGAAATCGAGACATCCCGAGGCGAATCAGATCTACGAACCTCGATACATTCGAAAAGAAACCGCATGTAGTAAGGATCGTGAGGCTGATAAACTTTTCGGGATAATGTAAGGTCGACCTGAGTAGACTTCCCAGGATTATTTAATTCGAATATGTTAGTATGGTGCAATGCCAAAAGTATACAAATAAGTATATACAGCTAGGCGTGACAAACATTGCATATTTGAAGAAATATATGGAGACTATTAAAGGCCAAATTTAGCCACGGCTTCTGCTAATTTAGCAAACCCAAGCTTAGAGATACATCGCTAAAAGGAATAACAAAGACCAAGACCAATAGCTGTACAACTGGCTCTGTCCAAGGTTATCGCCTGCATTGCTCTCCAACGATGCAGTAGCCGTCGACGATTCGGTGGTCACTGGCGCTGCAGTGGTCTTATCTCCGCCGTTGGTCTTGCTGGGAACTTTCGTAGCACCTTGCGAGGGCTCGGTTGTCTTGGTTGCCTCCTCGGTGCCGCCTGTCATGCTAATCTCTGCTAGGACTGACTTAGGGCATTGCTTTTTAATCTGGACTCGCTGATATTCGTAGAAGGGCTTGGCAGGATCAAGCTCAGACACAGTGAGATCAAACATGAAGACATGTTTTGCATAACAAGGGATGCACAGAAACTTGAGAGGGAATTCCTCTTTGTTGATTGGATCATTTTCGTCGTAGTTAAAATATGGATCCTCGTACATTTCATCAATGATTTCTAAAAAGGTCAGCAGTGAGAATAATTGCACGCCTTTTCATTTACGAACCGTTGCAATATTTCCCCGTCTCGGTGTCCTTGTCGCAGAGTTGTATCTGAGCCCCCAACATCCAGCCACCAAGTTTCTTTTTGGACTCGATTCCCTTGCAGTCTTTTTCGACCCTTGCAAACCATTCCTGGAGCGAGTCGGTGCAGGTCCGATTGCAGATATCCTCGGTGATAGCTTTTCCATTTTCCTGCTGGATTGTCCCTGTCCAGTAAGGACTTTCCCAGAATTGCACGATGAAGGGGTTGCACTCAATATCGGTCGAAACTGCCTTCACGCAGGCGCTGTTGCTGCCACCGATTGATTTGGCCTCCCTATCGCTGTAAACTTGAATAGCATTTGCGCTCAATGAGAGAGTGAAGGTTAAAAAGAGTGTAGAGAAAAGCATGATGTTTTGCGGGCCGCCTAACTGAAAGAGTGAAGATGACGAGGTTTCAAGGGAAACGAATGGTTTTTACGAGTCGGAACAAATGCCCACTTCTGAGGGCGACATGTTTTAATTTATGAAGAATATGAGGAACCGTGCTTTTTATCGCGACCGAATTATGTGTCACTCACCTTGTTTCAATGGGGCTGCTAAGATGAATCAAGGGTCTGAATATGCCAAGTCGGCTGAAAAGAGTTTATATCCGATCATAAACCCTGGCTAGCGCGATCCGCGACCCTTATTTAATGTAACATCTTGTTGGTTGCTGGTTGCCAAGCCCAAAAGAACCGTAATTATCGGCAGATTTAGAGTGAAGTGGACATGAACAGCGTGCCAAGAACAAAATCAAATGTATAGCTGTTAGGCACCAGTGCCATGGCCACGCCTTTACTCTTTCCCCACCGTAAGTCGCTGCATCTCAGTTGAAGGTGCCCTGGGGCTACTTGGTGTAATTTTCAGATTATTTATTTAAATAACTATCTTGCCGCTTTCATAATTTCATAAATATTGCAAAAACCAAGGGATACAAACAACCAAAGCTTAGACATGCATCGACAGAAGTAACAACAAAGACCAAAACCAATATCCATACAGTTGACCCTGTCCAAGCTTCCCAGCTGCATTACTCTCTGATGATGTAGTTGTTTCTTGTTCAGATCTTTGTGGAGATTCTTGTGTAGCCTTTTCTGGAGACTCTGGCGAAAGTTCCGTCGATGCAGTAGCCGTCGCAGAAACAGCCGTCCCAGTGGTCTTGAAGTCGTCGAGAAACGTTGACCAGTTAATTGACGAGAGCTCTTTTGTCTTTGATGTCACCTCTGTAGAGGTTGAGACTGAGGCTGTGACTGTGGCAGAAATTTGTTCCAAGATTGACTTAGGACATTCGGCTTTAATGCGTTGACGTTGGTTTTTCCAATAGTTATTGGAAGGATCATATCGAGAAAGATCCATCATGAAGACTCGTCGAGCATAACAAGGCACGCAGAGATACTTGCGGGGGAATTCGTACTTATTTTTCAAGTCCCGGTCCTTGCTAAAATATTCATCCTCGTAGATTTGATCGATGATTTCTAGGAAATATGTTAGCATTAAGGATCATTCAGAGTACTGTCGTTTACGCACTGTGGCAGTATTTTCCCGTCTTGGGGTCCAAGTCGCAAAATAGTTTCTGACCCTGCATCAAATCGCCGCGATGTCGAAAACCCTTTTTGCAGTGTTTGTCAACAGCACCGTACCAATCCTGAAGTGACTCGGCGCACCCCTTCTGGCAGATATTCTCGGTGATTAAACCCTTTTCATCCAGCATTCTACTAAGCGTCGGCCCTCGCCAGCTGCTATCCCAGAACGGCCCAACGATGTCACCAGGGCATTCAATCCGCGCAGACAGGGCCTTAACGCAGGCAGTGTTGTTACCGCCGAATTTCTTGGCATCGTCAGGGAACCAAACCATGAAATCATCTGCGCGCGCGCCTAAGGCGAGGCTGAGGGTTAAAAAGAGTATAGAGAAAAGCATGGTTTATATTGCTGGCTGCGCAACTTAGGGAGCGAAGTTGAGGAGGGTTCGAAAGAAAAATAGATAGCTTTTGGGATTAGAAAGAAACATCTCCTTCTAAATGGCGGCTGTGCTCAATTTATGAAGAAACGATGAGAAACCGTGATCTTTTACCGCGGCCGAATCATATATGACTGTCTAAGCGCCCGTTTAGAATAAACTATTGCTAAGGCCACCAGGGGATCTGTAGCCGCCGAGGGCATGCCAAGTTGAACCAAAAGAGGCAACGACCAAGCAAAACCCTTGTCTAGCGGGTTATGGGACCCTCATTTAGCGTAACATGCTGTTGGTTGTTGCTTGCCAAGACCAAAAGCACCATAAATATCGTCAGATTTAGAATAGATTTGTTAACATATGAAACAGCTTGCGACCAACGAAATTATTTACGGATAGGTGTTAAGTGGCCGAGCCATAACCGTCCTTTTATTCTTGTTGTTTTTCAGCGCGTATCTGGAGCGAAGAATTACCGCATCTCAATAAAGGTACCCTATAGCTCCTTAAAGCATTTTTAGGTCATGTTTCTGTATATTACCTTGCCGCTTTAAAATTACATAAATCTAGTCTAATGATACTAGTCTAAATATACTGTAGTTTTAAACTGATGTTATTCACAGGTGAGACGGGGACGTGAGGCGTTTCCGAGCAAGATCTTTACTGCATATTTAGAATTATATTGTGAGATAACCGCAAGCAAAACAGCAGTACCGAAGCTTTCCCTTTTTGGAACTACTTTCAAAAACCACTGGGTAGCATGGAACTCTTATCACTTGCTTAATCTTCTGCTTCTCTAAAGAGAAAACTATCGTCCTCATTGTTGGAAAGCGAATCATTACCTTCTGAGCCCGATTGGTCATTTGGTAGGTGACATTCCTCATCAGTATCCTTATCAGACACTCACTTTGCAGCCTCCAGAATGGGATGGAACATACCATCCACAACCCCT
>JABCJY010000351.1:0-67025 GCA_013184415.1 Fusarium concolor | reverse complement strand
TTACTACTAGTCCTCATGTTACCACTACTTGGGTAGGGCCTAGAGACCGGCCACCCCTTTGCTTTTGTCAGGCCACTAGTGACTATGCCCTAAGTATGGGGGGTACGTTTACAGGGCAAAGGGTTTGTCGATTGTGGAAATAGAAGCTACCTCTGATAGTAAGGCCAAGCCTAGGAAGAAGAAGTACTTTTAATATATAGAAGCTATGGGATGAATATGGTGAAATTGGCAGATTGAAGGTCCTTTGGATAAGAAGGAAAGATTTAAGAAATTAAGGGATCTTTCATTTCCCTAGTTAATTAATAATTTGCCTTATTAATGCTCCTTCTGTGCTATAGGCATGGTCACTGGTGACTTGAGTGAATATAGTACGGGGGGCCGGTCTCTAGGCCCTACCTGAGTACCAGGCGTACCGGAATCGAGCGATAGATGTATATGGGCGGACAGGAAGTTTCTGACCAAAAGTCGACACGGACGTTGTGAGGCAAGATGGACTAAACTGGATTCCAAGTGCACAAAACACAGCAAGATTAGAACAGGAAAGAAATGATGAATGATATTTGAATTTAAATTCACCAATCACTACGCATCCACGTTAGTGATATGTAAGTACCAAGCTCAACAGAAGTGGGTGTTTTCGCGTGTTCGGGGAGACGGTAGCAGAGATCGACATCAAAGGTTACATTTCTAGACATAGCTCCGCTTAAGGTTGTATGCACAGATCTGCCAGAAGACAAGGTGGTAAAAAAGCCGAGGTTGTCACGGGACCAAGCGATTAAGTAATATTTCGTTATTTCTGTATTCATGTTATATGTTTTCAATGCGCATAGGTGCCTTAAGTAAAGCACATTTACTGCATTCCTAATGCGCCGAAACTCCTTCTACTGCTTTATAGCGCCTCGTAGAGGTATCTTTAATTATGGTCAAATCTTCCAAAACCATAACCAGACTAAGGTTGACTAGGGAAGAGCTAAAGTCAGGGCGTTGGCAATAGGTTTTAAGTCCGAGGGCCAATATATAAATGCATCAATGTATTACTTTCCATAAACTATCTACTGCGACTGTCATTAATCTATCCCATCTCTCCCCATTCAGTGGTGCTCCTTCGTTCCACTGGTGATGTTGTATCTGATCAATTTGGCGTAGCAGCAAGGCTATTGGAAGCCGCTCAAAAGAAAGGCCCTTATGAGGGGGCTAGTACTTCCACTATTATAACATGTTAGTATGGCACGAAACATCAACCAAGAAAGGAGTATACATACACATTTGAAGGATTTGATCTGTTGTCCGGGCCGATAGTCTATCGGTAGGCATGAATCCCGGTACGTGTACTCTTTGGACGCACATTCAGCTTCAAAATAGAAGGAACATTCGCCGCCCCGGGAAATGCCACGGACAGATGCTGCCACCAGGTTCGCTCCCACACATCCCCCCTTGTCGCTGTCTCCTTGTTGCTCAGCACATCCTGTGCCAAGCATGTCTTCCCCAAAGGTATAACATTTGTCGAGCTCTGATCCCCAGACCTTCCTGTGTCGTGTATCGCTGTTTACGTTGCAACCTGTCTCCTTTTCGTAAAGATCAACTATGGCATGTCAGCCAGTCCAGAATCGTGGGTCACACATATATCAGACATATTACATACCCTTCCATAATGCATCTTCTTGAGTAGGCACTGGTATCTCAGGTTCTCCAGTGGGCAAAGGTGCGTCGGAAGGCGCTGGCTTCTCGGTGGGTAAAGCTGTCGGTGCTGCGGAAGACTCAGGTGCTCCGGTAGGCGAAGCCACCCTGTTTCGTAGACTTAGTCAAGGTCAGGAAAGTAGTTCAGGGATACTCACGGTTTGCAAGCATCGTCCTTCTCTTGAGTCCAGTCATCATAGCCAATGCGACTTTGATGCTCCATCATGATATTGTAAACAACCAAGCTTGCAATCATCTGGTGCAATGCAACTTGAGGGTGGAAGACTCGTGCATACCCGGCCGGTATGAGGTAATCGCTGATGCCGGAACGCGGAACGAGCTCCCCTTCCGGAGAGGCGCCCACCTTGGTCTTATCTCCTTGGTGATGAAGCTCGGCGTCGGGATCTAGGAGGCGCGTGATTTGGGCATAAATAAGCATATCTCCATAGAAGGTCCCGCTAAGCTCGCCACCTTCAGTCAGTCGCTTCCATGGGTCCGTTCCCAAGGGGTCGAAGGTGTTTAGTTCGTAGAACATAAGTCCCTTCCTAGTATTACTTTCACGAGTCGACTCATCAACTCCTGGTTCACAATACCTGCCGCCATACTTGCCGACATAGAGGTCGTATGGGACGAACCGGACAGAATCGCCTGCTTTTTTAACTGCTTCTTCCTGGAATGACCATTAGTATGGGTCAAGGCAAATTTAGGGTGAAGGGGAAACAAACAATCTTCGAGTTGACTGTGTCGACCAAAGTGTTCATAGCCTTACGGCGATCTTTCGTCAAGTACTCTGCCGGTTGCCCGAAGTTTGCTAATTTCTATCTCTAGGTGATTAGACATGTTACAATGAGCCTATTCTGGGTGACGTACGTAGATCCAAGTTGTCCATGTGACTTTGTCACACTCCTCTGTCATGTCTTCAGCGAAGAACTTTGCGTACCTATAGATCCTGTCAATTATACTGTCCAGACACCAAGTCGAGCAAAGCACTCACCCTGTGACATATATCTTGGCTCTGCATCGTCGTTAGCTTAGTAATTCTCAGGAAATAAGACAAAAAGGGTGCGTACCCGTCGGCAAGCTTTTTCTTGGCAGCTGTCAAGACGTCGTCAAGTTTCTTACTGAAGTCTGGAGACTCAGCCAGCGACTTGCTGAAGTCGATCTGTCCCTCACAGCCTCGAGAAAGACTGTCCCAGTCCACATTTTTTGCCCATTCATATTTCTTGTCCACCTCTGCAATTACCTTTGCCTCTAATGCTTGCGTTTTGGTGAAAACGCCCATTTGGAAAATGCATGAGTTCAAGAGGCTAATTAAGCCGACGTCGTTACCACCTGGATATTATCTCTCATTAGTCACATAACTTCTCCCCGAGTGAACCAGGAGGAAGGGTTTACCAATGGATAGGGTAATGGCGTCCTGATTATCGTCAAGGCTGGGAATTTGTTTTTCTAGAACATCCTTCGTGACAGCGCCAGAGCATGAAAGAAACTGGAATTTTCGACCGGATGGATCTCCAATTCGTGTATCATTGTTAACAAGATATGGATACGCCTGGTTGTAGCGACCACAAGCATAGTCTTGTATTGAAAAGTTAGATTAGATTCCGCATGTTATCAACAACACAACACAAGGATCACTTACCACTACCATCTTTTAAAGCGTCAAACACGCTTCCGAGTCTATCTCCAGCACCGATTCCAGCTGAATAAGAGTCTCCAATGGCGGCAAGCTTCCGAATGTTCAAGGCATCCTTGGAAGCGCTATCTGGCATGTCCCACTCAGTGCCGTCATTGGCACATGTGGTTTGTTTGTCTTGAGCAACATTCCAGCAGATCCCCTCGCATGTGGATCGACGAGACAGAACATTGGCTTTGTTCGCACTTTGGCGAGCCGTGAGGCTTGCATGGTTAGGAGTAAACGGCCAAGAAGGCATGCCTGCTACTCCGCTCAAAGAGGCCAGAGCCGGCGCAATCAGACTGAACACGTGCATGGTTGCAAACTATTCAGAGCGACTGAACGAGTGACAAAAGAGTATGAGATCTGATTCGTTTGGAAGGGGGCTTTGGAATGGGAAAGATAGCGTGTTTAAGAGGAAGAGGCAAGTAGGGATATCAGGGTTCAACTTGTAACTGTGGAAGCTTTTGGTATAAGCTTATTGGAGAAAACATTGCCATCTTGTCCAGCCTCTTCCTACGTCGAGAAGCTGGGCTGTGCAATTATCAATCTCGACCGTAAGCACTGAAATTGGTTGGTAGAGATCCCGGACTATTGAACGTTGTAATTGAATCTAACGACTAAAGGTAGTAGATAAGACGGAATCCCGCTTGGACCCTTGTCAATGCATTGTAGTTTAAGCTCTCTAGATCGTTTCAGATGCAGGCTCCGCCTACCGATAGGCTACCCCGGGTCCGGTGATTACCGAACGCGGTTGATGGGATTTATAAACCTTAAAAAGTGAGCTGTCGGTTCCTTCAAGGCATTATTTTTTAGATCCTTCGTCAAACTCTGCCTCGTACTCTTGATCCGATATTCGTCGGAGTCTTCCTCGCATCCTGCACGGCTAATAATATCACCTCGGGCACTGCCACACTCGTGGCCTATGAGCACGGAATCCCGAAGACTGAGAGAGATGCTAGGCCTCGTATTTAATTAATCCTTTCAAAGCGGTGTAGTTGTACTAGGGAAATCCTTCCGTTGAACCGATAAATAAGGGGAGTCAAGCATGTAAGTAAGACGAGGATTTCTCCTTCCACTAAAATCACACTCGCTACTCTTTTCAATACCACCTTTGGGATCTTGACTCCCATAAATTCCAGCCTATATCTTCTTCATTCACACTACTGATCCGGAGTCTCTCAAGTTCACAGCATTCCAACAGTTCCTGCATTTGCGAGAAATACACTGCAAACCATGCACCTCCACTTGATCACTTTGGCAGCCGCCTTCTCCAGTGCAGTAACTGCTATTCCGTGCTCGGAAATCGGATGGTCTACTGGAAAGGATGGCGTGGGCTCGGCCGGTCTAAATCCATTTGATCCGCAAGGACGTTGGGAGGTTGTGAAAGCCAACGATTGCTGGGCTCGCTTTCAAACTTACGCGATAGGTCAAAATCCAATCGACGTCAGAGTCACTAAAACCGACTTCGAGGCGACTGAAGGTGCAGTCCGTCACACAATCAACAACTACTTTGGTAGCCCTGGCAATATTATGCTTTGGCTCCCCTTGGCGACCAAAAGTCTTCAATACGTACGTACATTCTCTATACTCAGCTTCCATATCTCAACTTTGTGAGCTATTTTTAAAGGGCCTTATGTTTGATGTTCTCATCGTACTTCCGCATTTCTAATCTATTACAGGCCAATATCCTGCCAGAAATGATAAGCCGCGATCATGAACCTGTCTCAGGTCAATCATCTATAATAAGGGAACGTACTATAGTCTCAATTAGTAAGTTATGCTTAGCGCGAAGACGCAGCTTGGTTAATAACAAATGTTTCAAGTCCTTCCAAGCGGCGCGAAAAAGCTTGAAGTCGTGAGACCAAGAGCTGCTGAACAAGGCGAGAGCGACGAGAATGTAAGGCGAGCAGATTCAATGGCGATTACCGGGCTCAAGGGCAAGATATCATCGTCTGACTGGGCCTATACCACAGCTGCCGAACTTCAGTTGGTCATGATGAGCGTTTACCACCATACAGTAGGATTTAGGTCCCGGCCAGACGGAGACCTGAGTAATGCTTGGGTCACGGCGGAGAAGGCAGACCGCAATGAATGTGTCGTCATCGACTTTCGGGATTTTATCCAGTTCCGACTGTAACAGGTTCTCCTTGTCTGAGCTCTGTTTTCTAGGTGGCCATGTTCTTGTATAGTATAAAGCACACATTACAGTCAAAAACCATGTATCTATGGTGGATCGTGGTGGTTAAATCAATATCTCATTATTTCTGCGTTGCTAACATATACATAAGCGGTCTCTTGAATTCTCAATGTTCAAGCAGCAGTGAAAAAAGCCTTGTGTCGACAATTACTTGCGTGCTGGGGCTTGCTCGACGGTCTCAACAGTAGCTTGGTCAGACTTGTTGAGCTGATCAAGGACGTGATCATCGACAGCCTCGTGGAATACATCGACCTTGGTGGTAGCGAATTTGCGAGCGCTGACGCCCTTCTCGAACAAAACACCCAACTCGGCAAAGGTACGGCCGTTGGGTTCGGGAAGGCGAAAGTATGTGTAGATGATGCAGAGGAAGCAAATACCGCCCTGTGGTAATTTGTTAGCTCGAGATTCACAGGAGTGGTTCTCAGTACTTACCCAGAAGAAACCAGTGTAGTTGCTCCAGTTCCAGGCCGTGGGGTTAAGCATGTAAGGAGACAGGACGGCGTTGATAATACCGACAATGCCGCTGTAATCTGTTAGTTACATGTCTATGACAGTCGGTGATTAAACTCACTAGAAGATACGACCAAGGGCGACAGTCTTGATCTGAAGTCGTCGAGAAGGCAACTCAGAAACAAGAGAGTAGGCCACAGATCCAACAGTAAGCTGGTAAACAACAGCCCATCCAATCATAAGACTTCCAGTAGCAAGAGCGCCCTTGTCACGGTTATCCGCTGGAACAAGACCAAGGAAGCCGAGAATGCACAAAACAGTGCAAAGGCCGCACAGTCCGTAGAGATAGAGAGTACGACGACCAATTCCAGCGGACATAAGACCCCAAGCACCGAAAACACCAATCATGTTGATCGCATATTGGCCGAGGGCGAAAGAGTAGGCGTGTTCGGCAGATAGACCGGCTTGCTCGAGGAAGTAGGTCGAATAGTTGGAAAACGAGTTTCCGCTGAGATTCTGCATGGCCCAAACCATACAAACGATTTCCGTCCGACGACGGTTGACGCCCTTGAAACAATCGATATAGGAGCTTCCGTCGGTGAGCTTCTCCTCGAGAGCAGTTGTATGAACCATCATAGCAACAGTCTCATCAGCATCGAAATCGGTTTCTCGGTTAAGACTCGTAAGTCTCAAAAGACTCTTCTTAGCATCCGCAACCCGTCCCTTACGAACAAGCCACCAAGGACTTTCAGGCGCAAGCCACAGTCCCACAATCAAAGGCAACGGCCAGATCCACTGCAGAGCATATGGAATTCTGTACGCCCACTGATCACTTCGGTGAATCATAGATCTCAAGATTCCAATTCCGATTTCTTGGCCCAAACCCCAGCAGAAGTTGACATAAGTGGTTAGATAACCGCGCAGGGCGATGGGGCAGACTTCGGAGGCGTAGGTGACACAGATGGTTTGGAAAATACCCCACGGCAAACCGCAGAGGATTTCGGCGGCGAGGAGCATTTGGACGTTTTGGGCGGTGAAGAAGAGGGTGATGCAGGCGGAGAGCCAGATCATGCAGCCGATGATGGTGTAGCGGTAGCCGAAGCGTTCGGAGAGCCAGCCGTTGAGGAAGAGACCGATGATGGAACCGACGTTTGCACCCTGGTATGGTTAGTTTTGTCGATTGAGGTATTTATGGCTTCGTACATTACTCAAGCCTGCTTGCCAAGCTGCTGGCACTTGGTAAGATCCATCAGGTTGAAGTTCGCCGTATTTTCTGTTCCACTGAGGAAATGCATCTGAAGAAACTGAGTCAAAATCCCGCAGAAGTAACGCGATAACTCACAGAAATTGTTGACAAGCACGATATCGAATCCTTCCATAACAATGCAAGTCGAAATAAGCACACTCCAGAAAACAGCCTTGGGATACAGCTTGATGCCCTGCATGAGGGTCATCTTCTGCTCCTTGTTCGCCGCCGAACGCGCATGGTCGATAACATCAGGATGAGTCTTGCTAGGATCAGATGTATTCTGAGCCTGTGCCTCTGGGGCAGCCGAGACCTTTTCGTCCGACATTCTGGGCTAACACTCTTCCCAAAATATTCTCAAGAGGAGTTGAGAAAAAGTAAGAAGATGCGGGGAAGTGTGATCTGGGGAAAGAAAGATGGAGAGGGCTCCAATATTTCTATTTTATGCTGGGGGGGAAAACATGGAGAGCATCGGCCAAGTTTCCGGAGGGAGACAGACCAAGAAATGGCCTAGTATTGGGAGTGCGGGACAGTTGCCTAATGTGTATTAGCGTGCTCCGTTGAGTCGTGTGCCGAGGAAAAAGATGGGGGTAATGTCGCAATAATCAGAGGCCAAGACTTTGAAAGACACAGGTAGAATCAGTAGAATCTTCTACTCCTATGTCCTGTCTAGGGTATACCCAGTATTGAGTGAGGATTTAGTGAGTATATGGCATGATATATGGCACCACAGAAGGGGTAGAATGTTGGAGAAGAGTCCCCAAATCACTCAGTACGTAATCGCCAAGGACCAATTTCTCCGCAACCACCAGCTAATCTGGGGGTGGACACCTCAGCATCTGATTAACCAACCAAAACCAAGGTTATAGCAATCTTGCTGCTAATAAAGCGGATCATTTCCTCAACCAATCTCAGCGCCCCAGTTTTGGAGTCAACCACCACTCGGCCAATTCCCGCTTTCACTCAGCTTGTTTGAAACTTTGAAGTCAAACTCAGATAGGAAGGTTGATATGCATGACCTTTAGTAGGAGTAAAGACGGTGAGAAGGCCGTGGTAGAGAAGTCCGGGCCTAGATCCAGTGAGATGGTTCAGATTTCCCCGCGTTTGATCTACGAGCCGAAAATGTCGAATGATAGCGCTGGTCAACTGTCAACCGTGGCTTATCAATCGGGGGTTACCTACGGGATGGGCGTTCTAATGCTCTAGTGGCTCGGTTCATCCGCCGAATGCCACATGGCAACATAGCTTGAAGGCTTGATTTGGTCTCAGCCGGCGGCTCTAACTTCATACTGCAAGGCACAACTTTACTAGTATGTTTAATTTGATGGTAATGTGACCTATCTAATAATACTGGCATTTCATTGACATTTCGGATAAATGGGTCTTCAGTTGAAAAAGATTAGTGACGAAGGCACCTACCCTAAACTTGATCATTTCTTTCGCATTATATGCTGCAGCGTCAGGAAGATGATGAGACTCTTATTTCGTGGTCTCCAATGTCCTGCGCACGTAATATTGGATCAACGACCGACATAATTCGTAATACCTCAGGCGAGATCATGGAAGCCGGGTACTGCACTATAGAAATCTATATAAGCATGTCTGGGTTTAGTATTTAATTTCATTTCAACATTCTCCCAGCCCTAGTGTTTGAAAGATACTCCCAGGGTTATCGCAAAGCAATGGAGTTTATAGGCCGAAGCATGCTGATAGGCTGGAGCAGCAAAACGGCCCGGCTCCCCAGAACCTCTTCATTTTGGTCTAGCGGCATATCTCAACGCAGATCAGCGTTCACACCAAAGTCAGGAACAAGGCTCGATTAATAATAATATCTACTGCCTGCTATAAAATGTCAAAGCCCATACATTCTCATTAAATCCTTAAAGGCTGTGCTTTCCAGGAGTTGCCCAGCGGTTAACCGTTGATCAGGTTCATACGATAGACATGACTTGAGTATGGAGAGCACCAGCTGTTGTTCAGCAGGGCTGATGTCATCCCTAGAAGTCCCGGCCTTCTCTTCCAGGGTTAACCTGGGGTCTGGTAATGTTCTCTTATCGTACCAAGACGCTTTGTATTCCCCACCACCATCATAAGAGTCTGTCCAGGATGATGGAAGAGGTCCCAAGACTGCAATTATGAAGTCAATTGTTGAAGAGGGCCCGCGGCCAAGAAACAGCGGAAAGCCCAGATAAAGCTCGGCAAAGATACACATATAGCTCCACATATCAGAAGCGAAACTAGGATCTTTGTCATGGAAACGCTCTGGGGCGCAGTAGACGGCAGGAGACTGAACCTTGCACTCCACTGGAGTGCCTGACTTGATAGCCAGGCCGAAGTCCCCAAGCATTATCTTGTCCTGGACTAAGCTGTTGTGAGGCTTCATTGGTTCAACGAGCTGCCCTTCTTTCCACAGTGGATCGTTCCAGGGCATGGACATTTTGCGGGGACGTCCGAGGTATTAGTACTTTGTGGCTATGGTAGTGCCGCTCTTGAAAGGCGTAAGGCCGTACATGACGTTGGCGTTGTTTAGATCTGAAGTATAATGTTAGCTTTGAGATATTAAGATGGGAGAGGGGTATAGCGTACCTCGATGCACAATCCCGACGTCATGCAGCGCCTTGATGGCTTGAAGCAGTTGCTTAGCAGCTGATCTCCGAATTGCAGCAGGCGGTTTATAGTTATAACTTTGTAGAGGGGGACCCAGCAAAGGAAACTTGAGAACCCTGTGTTGTCTACCGTCTGCGCCAGGCAGTAGAAAAGTGTCTTCGTATATCAAGAGTTGGGAGGTGTCTTTCACAATAGTACTGAGCTCCTTTTGCATAGCGTATTCTCGGTCACTAGCTTCCTCAGTTGTCAAGATTTTGAGGGCAACGTCTTTGTCATCAAGCATGTCATGCGCCATCCAGACAGTTGAGAAACCACCGTGGCCCAACTTGTGCTCAATGCGATATCTGTCCGCAAGAACCTCCCCGAGACAGACAGGATAGTAGAGTCCCTCCACATATCGCTCCACTGGCTCGCACGCGTCTTCAACTTCACCCTCGTCGCTTGAGTCTACAAAGTCGCCCCAGAAAGAGACGGAGTCTGCAGCGTCATTTTCGGTATTCTCTGACCCCAAATGCATGATCAGTTGCTAACAAATTAAGTCATTTTTGCTAAGATGAGATTGGGCTTAGATCGAATTGATGATAACCCACTTCTCCCAATTCCCCAACCAATTAACATCCCGCCCACCATCTCCAACATCCGGTATCGGCAGCATTTCCTCACCAAGTGGAATTCACTCTGGGTCTGGTTAAAGAAATTACTCAACTAAACTCCAATAAAGCTAATGCTCTTACTTTGTATCATAAAATACTCCGCTTTGAGTTTTCTTGGCGGTTACAATCGGAGGTTACTGGGGAAAAATTTCAGATCGTGATAAAATGGAGATCTCGGGGTTACTTTCCTTTCTCTTTATTCCTTTGGAAGACGAACACGAGATACGATTGTGTACCTGATTGATTGCAAGTATGGTTGATACTGAGAAAGTAGACGATCAGGAGGGTCAGGTATTCGCTGGGGAAGTTCATGATGATCCTGGTCATGCTCACGATGCTGTTTTCGGAAAACTTACCAATGACGGTCCAAATTACCGCAATGTGAGTAAATCCCCCAATTGGTCTTCCAAATGCTAATTATGTGTAGGTTGGCTGGGTTGGCACGGCTGGCTTGATGATGAAAACACAGCTGGGCCTTGGTATCTTATCTATTCCCTCCGTATTCGATACATTGGGAATGATTCCTGGCCTTATCTGTCTCTGTGTCGTTGCTGCGATTACGACATGGTCAGATTACATAGTTGGCACTTTCAAACTCCGACACCGTGAAGTTTACGGTATTGACGATGCGGGAGGTTTAATGTTTGGAAGAGCTGGGCAGGAAATCTTTGGCTTTGCTTTTGGTCTCTGTAAGTCAACGTTCCTTGCGACTAGCAACTTGGGGTAGAGCTAATTTTGGGGAATCAGACTGGACATTCGTCTGCGGATCAGCAATGTTGAGTGTCTCAATTGGCTTCAATGCCGTTTCGAACCACGTAACATGCACTGCTGTCTTCATTGCGATAGCAGCTATCACTGGTTTCATCTTTGCTAGTATTCGTACCCTCGGGAAACTTAGCTGGCTCGCCTGGCTGGGCTTAATCTGCATCATCACTTCCGGTCGGTACCCATAACCCCCTACCATCAACAACAGCATACTGACCTCTTCTAACAGTTATTATCCTCACAATTGCCGTAGGAATCCAAGACAAACCCGCCGCAGCACCCAAAGACGCAGAGTGGGTCTCCGACTACGAACTCTTCAAAACACCAAGTTTCACCAACGCCATGTCAGCTATCTGCGCCTTAATCTTTGCATACGCTGGCACCCCGGCGTTTTTCAGCATAGCTGCAGAAATGCGAGATCCTAGACACTATACGAGGTCTTTGGTCCTGTGTCAGACTGTCATTAGTGCCTGCTACATCGCCATTGGCTGTGTGGTGTATTACTTCTGTGGCTCGTATGTTGCGTCGCCGGCTCTTGGATCAGCAGGTGTTTTGATCAAGAAGGTTAGCTATGGAATTTCACTTCCGGGGTTGATAGTCACTACTATGTTGACTTGTCATGTAAGTCGGCGATTGGTGGTGTTGTCACGTTATGTCACTAACTTTGAACTTTTAGCTGGCAAGTAAGCACGTTTTCGTCCGTGTTTTGCGAGGGTCTAAGCATCTCGCCGCAAATACATTCGTCCACTGGGCCTCTTGGATAGGATGCACCTTTGGAATCACAGTGATGGCCTACGTAATCGCTAGTGGAATCCCTATCTTTGGTGGGCTTGTTTCATTGATTGGTGCATTGCTAGCTACGTCACTGTCGTTCCAGCCCATGGGTTGCATGTGGCTTTACGATAACTGGAAACGTGGAAAGCAAGAACGGTCAATGGCTTGGTACATCGGAGTTCTCTGGAGCATCACTATCATTGTGTTGGGATCTTTCTTGACTATTGCTGGGACTTATGCCTCTGTCGTGGATATTATAGCCTCATATGATAAGCCCGGAGGTTCCGCAGCCTGGTCTTGTGCTGACAATTCGGGCTCAACTTAGCCGAATTATTTCCAGGGAGTTATGATACTGCCGTCCGATACCAGGAGAATTATTAATTTATGCCGAATCAAGTGTGTGGTCAGACTCAATATTACATCCTGCAAAATCAATTGTGCCATCCAATCTAAATCCCCTCCCATATTAAAAGACAACCTCATTGGATTGAACCGCAACTGTACTACTATAGCCTGTATCACGTGTCTTGGGCCGCTCGTGGGAATATGCTATGACGGGATATCTAGTGCTGACGGGATCGGCGTCATGAGGTAAAATAATATACAAGCGGCTCACTCGCTTACTATGGTCTCGGACTCTGACAATCTGGCTTACCCTCCTCCGTAGGAATCTTGGAAAGCATTTATTGCGCCATGCCCCGCTAATCATCCAGTTTGTATCTGCTATATCCGCATTGTCCCAGTTTCATCATGTCTCGATCACGCCAAGACGTATACAGAGAGCATTTTTCCTCTCCTGACAAACCATTAAGACCAATTTTGACCCTTCTTAATGGTGATGCAAGCTGGCTCATGTCTTTCCCCAGACCCAAGACTGAACAAGCCTCAAGCCAGAAAGCCTTTTTCCACGTGGTGTTTGAGCCTTGGCTGCAAGGAGATGCTACAATGCTTGGAGCCTGGTTCTTCAATATTACACTGAGTGCTACACCTGATATCAACGACACCATGGCGATTGAACGCGTAATTCAAGAGATCGAAGATGCTGCCTCTTGTCATTTACCAGCGACCCAAGCCCCCCCTGAGATGAGAAACATGCCGTATCAGGGAAACATCGATGTCATCATGCTAAGCTTTCATTATTTGGATCACATTCACAAACCAACACTTCTTACCTTTGACCCAAACATCCCTGTGATTGCGACGCCAGAAGCAGCCGCTATTATAAAACCATGGAATCACTTTAAGACCATTTCACTAAGTCACGACCTGAACTCCTCGATCAAGACCTGGAACTCTCCTGATCTTCACTCGGAGTATCTTCCAGACTGGCTCACCGTCCTTCGCATGCCTGGGCACGCCGAACTGAACTTTTGCACCGCTCTTATCTGGTCTCATCAAACAGACACCAACCACCAACTCCACGAGACCATAATTATTTCACCACATGGCACACATCTAGATCAAGGTCCACTAGACGGCTTCCTCAACGCCGATCCCAAGACGGAAATACTGACGCTGCTACATGGGTTGAAGGAGGGTCACAGCGCCTTGTCAGGCCAGACGAAGCTGGGAGCGAAAGGAGGACTTGCGCTATATCGAAAGATTGGGGGAGCGAAGAGTTGGATACTCAACCATGACAATGATTTTACGTACTCTGGTCTTTGGTTATGGGTAACTCGTTCTTATGACCTTCCGCGTTCTATGGAGTGGGCGCTGGAGGAAGAACGAAAAGAGAGTGAGGGGTCTGAGGTTATGGAGGTCCCGAATTTTGTTAAGGTTAGGAACGGAGGTGCAGTTGTCCTCTGAGAGATGAGGAATGGTTTGTTTCAATGTCACGCAGCTGCGGCGCTTATGCATGGATGTTGATTCGTCCTGCGGAAGCTGTTGGTTGGAAGCTTGAGACCAGGTATCCGGAGTCTCGTATTGGTTACTTTACTATTAATATGGTGCCGCTCTCTCAATTATATGGGATGATGGCTGAAGTTGGTTCAGCTTTGCTTCCCTGGGACCTGCCGTAATCTTTGAATTCTGCTCTTCTTGACCGTTACCTCGATCGACAGAGGACTCGACTAGCTGAAAAAGGTCATGTCAAACGAACGGTTTAAGTAAATTCTTCCAATTCCCCCGCAGAGTCTTTGCTTGCACCTTTTGGCCAAGGGACATGGCCAACTGAGCTGAATACTTTGCCATGTAAGAAATACATCATAAACTATAACATAGCCTACTGCAACCAGTACATGCATGGCCTATTTTTCACAAGTTACAATGATAATCACTGGTATGCTTGGAATAAGTGTCGTTAAGAATAATATGATAATTTCTTATACTCCTTAGAAGCATTTACATAATTGTGATTTGATTGTGGCTTAGACGCATTGTAGCGATTAGATGCACATCTGTGTGATAGCTATCGAAAAGATGCACTTAAAGGGAAGTTTCCCCAACCCAATTGTAATTTGACAACTGAGACATCAGGCAGAGGTGCAAACCACCCATCTTTTCCCGCAAATCATCAGACACCGCCACCACCGTCCGCCTCAGAATTTCTGCTTGCTTCAATAATACAACCCTGCATCTCTCACCGCTCCTGCAGCCATAATGTGCCCGAGGGAACTTCATAAGCGCGTTGCGCCCTCTTCTATCCCTTCTTCTTCCACGACCCCGCAACACCCAGACGTCGCACGAGACAATGATGTGTTGGTAATGGTTCGCCACCCGTTTTTTCCCGCATGGAGAAAAATGCTGACTGAGTGGCAGCAGCCTGACTTTTCGCCGCTGATTCGTGAAATAGCAGTCTCTGCGTGGCAATGCGTCAGTTTCATGAGTTGCGTTTCTTCTAATGGCCTCCCTGACTTCTCTCAGTGTAATTGCGGCCATTGGCAGTCCGTCGCAGTGAATCCTTCTTGTGTTTGCTGCCACATTCCGCGTTGCGCAGGCTGTAGCTATAGTTAACCTTCATAACCATGGAAGTTTCAAGTGAACGT
This sequence comes from Fusarium concolor, assembly GCA_013184415.1. Lineage (NCBI taxonomy): Eukaryota > Fungi > Ascomycota > Sordariomycetes > Hypocreales > Nectriaceae > Fusarium > Fusarium concolor. Next base: position 51,994 of record JABCJY010000351.1, on the reverse strand, counting down.
GCTGGTATGGCCAACGCAAACACCTCAGCCTATGCATGGAATAGAGAATTCTTCGATCGGCAACTTCAAAAATATTCAGTGGAGAACAAAGCTGCAGTGGGACCAGTCGCCAATGGCACCGACCTTATCAAAGCCTTTCTTTCTGCGCCTGGTGGAATAGATACATTTCTTGGACCCAGCGCCTATCAAATCTTGGAACTGGAACCCTTATGTGCAGGTTGCAGTATGGATATCTTGGAAAATGGGTCAGAGCCCTGTGTAACCAAACCTATGGCTTTTATTGATGACCGTTGTCGCCGGATGCATCATTCCGAGCCTCCTGGTGGTTATAAGCGCCATGACCTTGGAGCTTTGAGTGCTGCACAGTTATTTCAAGAACTACGAAAACGGGTATTTGACAGACGACCAATCTGACTCATGGCTTTGTAGCTAACTTTAGTTTGTGTAGCGATATAGCTGTCCTAATGAGGCGGATGCTGCTAGGCGTTTATTGTGAGAAATTACGAAACCTCCTTTGACCTCCATTAACTGTCATCTAGGTATGTGGTTAATCCAGATTGCTGGGCGATCATGGCCATAGCTTCCACGGCTTCTGCATTCCAAGTTGCTTTTCTGGCTGAGTTCTTTTATAAATACCTTGGATTAAGAACGTCCCTTGGAATCCACAGACCGGTTAGTAACTATGCTAAGCAGGATGATGTCCGCTCATTGACCATATCGTAGGTTCGAGGGCCACTTATCTTTGGACTCGAGTTTCACCTTCAATTCTATGTCTGGTGCGAAGGGGGGCCACATTTTCGAGACTCTAGGACGAAACGAAACGGAAAGCCTCTTCGCTAGTCTCGCCAACTCATTTACCTCAGGATAGACGAGGAACATCAAACGACTGTTAATATTTACGAAGCCCAAGTGTCATGTCTTATAACTGACATTGATGAAGATTCTTGGGTTGCACATCAGTTTGTCGATATTTATTACCAAGGAGATAAACCACTGGAGCAAGAAGATCAGGATCTTGTCAAATCAGACCCTCTTACGGCTGGCTTGTATGATGCAAATCTTCCTATCTGGACTCCCAAGGAGTATTTCTTGATCGTGTACGAGTGTCGACTGAACCAGGTCAGACATGCGATGCACAACCTTGTAGCCAATCTCCTTATCAGGTTGGAACCACATGTGAGCCATCCTGATATCAGTAAGCTGCAGATGACTTACTAGACAACTCCAGACCCAAGATCACGAAGATTTCACGTATCCTTCTGATGAAGAGGGCACCTCATCCATGGCTCAGAAACAATCCAAACAACAAGTTCTGAACGAAGCAAATATGTTTCTCCAACAGACTATCCATTGCATCAATAAGGTCATTAAAGTCTGGGACAGGTTCAACCGACGGGACCTGAACTATCTTCAAGACATACTTAAATCGGATTCCAAGAAAAGCCCAATCCCACCGTTCAAGGTGGTGACTATGATAGAAGATCATATCGATGCCTTGAGAGACCTCCAACGACGCGCAGAGGAGCAGAAAGACCTCTGTGTCGGGCTTGCTCGAAAGGTATGTTAAGAGAGGTGATGGGGAGGCTAACATGCTGTGAAACTTACGACAATAGCTGGAAATGCAAATCGTGATGGAAAATAATGAAGCCACAGCCCGGCAGCAAGCGGGTAGTGAGATGATCAAATATTGGACTGGCATTGGCTTAGTGAGTATCCCTTTCTGCCTCATAATCAGTCTCATGTCTAACCAGTCGTAGGTTTTCCTGCCACTGACAGCTGTTGCCGGTATCTCCAGTATGCAACCAGGTATTTTGCCGCAATGGTTCTGTAAATGGTGGATAGTTCTCATTTGTTGGGCTTCAGTGACGGCTCTTGTCGTAGTTGCGGTCAAATGCAGATCTTTGCGAATCGCAATCCCGACATGGCAGGACTCTGGCTCACTTAATCTGCTCTCTTATTATCAGGGAGCATCCGTTGTCCCATCAATGCGGATCTTACCATCATTTGTCCCAGAATATCGGGATAGTATGGAGCTCATGCCAAGAGCCACAGGTAGTATAGTATAAGCCGGGGTGCATTTCCCCTCAAACAACATGAGAAATTATAACCGGTATGGTCCTTCTATTAACACCCAGGTATCCTTTCTAGACTGGAACGTAGGGGCAGTGATTCCTTGAGAAATAAGAACAGTTACGTTCGATAGAGGTCACGCGTCTGTGTGACCATTCGTCAATCGTGATAGCTTTATAGTTAACTCTTGCATAGCTGCCTGTTATCAAGATGGTACGTGTATACTTTCCATGTGTTTCCAATTGGATATTAAGAGATAAAGCTTCCCACAGTTACACAATACATTAAGGCATACAGCTCATCTTAATAAATAACGGCTGTTAATAGAGGATGGAAGCTTGAGAGGATGGAAGCTTGAGAGGATGAAAGCTTGAGAGGATGGGCGCCGTCACCAGCCAGCCACTTAAAATGTACGTTGGATGAACATGGGCACACCGCTCTTCTTTATCAATTCAGACGACGATAATGATAGGATTGTGATTGACTATGGCCTCTCATTGAAGTATGGTAGCAAGCGTGATCTCCGCAAGCTCGCCTATGTCAATCTCATCGAAATCTTCCAAAGTTACCTGGCTCGGGTCGGCAGTAGATACCTGGATAACCTTATTGTGATCCACATACTCTTCGTGCATCTGATCAATGCGTTCTAACTTCTTTCTCCGATGAGATAGACGCAGCTCTGCTCCAGTATTCGTGATAGGGAAGTTGACCTGGGTACGTATCCCAATTCGGATGTTGAAAGGAGCGTTGCTTTCTCGAAGAAGCAGAACGGCCGTGCGAAGGAAGCTGGGGATACCACCCTTTGTTGCGCTGTTTCCCATTACCTCTAAATATGCACGATAAGTTCGGGACCCCATCACCGTTGGTTCAGATATATACAGACACAGGAACGGGGAAGCCGACCAAGATATTTAGCCAATCTTCATCTGCAGCCCAACCAGTCATAAATGGTGTTCTGCAGCACCACCGGGGCCAGAGTTCCCAAATAACACGTTGGAAACACTATCTCCGCAAGACTTTGAGACTGGCGACGTGAGAGTCCGAGTGGCGATGATTTGTCATAATCAGAATGCTAGCCGTCTCAGGACCGGCAGGGACAAAAACACAATCCTCCAAGCGTAAAATAAAACTATGAACTAACCATGTAGAAGACCAAACCGAGATTGCTATGGTGTTTCGGCTGAATTAAATAGTCTCTGCCATTATTCGTCACAGGATACTAGGATAACATGGAGCTCGTGCCAAGACTCCGGGTAGCAGAGTCGAGTGACACTTTCCGGGGTACAGCAGTCTTGCATTTTCCCCAGAAATCATAAGATATTATAGCCGATTTGAGTTTTTCATTGGTGCGGTAATGTATTTCCTCAGGCGATTCATGGATGGTCATCTCAGGTGGTATCTAGTGGGGTTTGAAGGGTGTTTATGCAGACGAGAATTCAAAGCCTTGCCCCATACAGTATTTCGGAGCCACTTAGTCCATCAATTGGAGTAAACAGGCACCGGCAAAATGTGGTTTCAGACGATCGACATATATCCAGGTTTAGCCTAATGACCCTTTCTGCCGTGACCTCATTCAATATTATATTTAATATCGTCGTCCCGTCTATAATTTTCGGATTTTTGGATATTGTTCTTGTTAGTCTTGGCAGAATAATTAGGTCAAATTTCAAGATGTTTGGTGGCATCACAACAAAGGCTGTTCTTGTAGCCTGCCTGGCTATCTCAGGTTGTGCACTTCCCAATGGGCATGATAAGCGACATTGGGTAGGAACATGGGCTTCAATGCCACAAGAAGTTGAGCCTGCAAACTTGGCTCCAGCTCCATTTGTAAGTTGCTTTCCAAGAGCTATACAAGGGGATATTAACCGGCGGATCAATAGGGTGGACCAGATCTTGCAGCTCAGTTCGAAAACACCACTCTGCGCCAGACCTTTCACATGTCCATTGGTGCAGACAAGATTCGCGTTCGTTTTTCAAACGTCTTCGGAAAGACCGACATGCCAATTACTGCTGCATCTATCGCCCTGCCAGTCGGTGGAAAGGCCGGTGTTGGTCAAATCGACATCAAGACTAGCAAGCAGCTTAAATTCAAGGGCAAGAAGTCCGTTTCTGTGCCAGCAGGACAAATTGCGTACTCTGATCCGATTGACTTCAATGTGAAGCCTCTGTCTAACCTCGCCCTGTCTGTTTACACCGAGAAAGGCCAGGCTGGAAACAAGATCACTGGCCATCCTGGCAGCCGAACTACTTCTTGGATGCAAAAGGGTAACCATGTTAATGCTGCTTCTGTTTCTGAGGGAAGCACCAAGCATTGGTACTTTGCCAACGGTGTTGACTCTTGGGCTCCTAAGGATCATTTCGCTGTTGTGCTTTTGGGAGACAGTATTACTGATGGCCGTGGAAGCACGGATGATACCAATGATCGGTAAGTAAGATTAGTGATCTGTTGATACCTTTACTTACACGTTGTAGTTGGTCCGATGCCCTTGCGGCTAACTTGCAAGCCTCCGGTCTCCACAATGTCGCCGTTAACAACATGGCGGCCGGCGGAAACGCCATTCTCTCAGGTGGCCTGGGACCCATTCTTCTCAACCGCTACAAGCGCGATGCTCTAGAGCAACCCGGTGCCAAGTTCGTCATGGTTTTCGAAGGCGTCAACGACATTGGACCTTCAGCTACCGACGACGCGACACAGAAGAAGATCAAAGACGGCCTCATCGCTGCTTACAAGCAAATCGCCAGGGATAGCAAGAAGGCCGGCATGACCACTATCCAAGCAACCATCACTCAGATGCTCGGAAACCAGTATTACGCTCCTGAGAGAGAAGTCACCCGAGTTGCGGTCAATGAGTGGATTTTGAACAATGGAACTTATGACCATACCGTTGACTTTGCATCTTGGATTGGAAAGGGAGACAAGCTACTTTCTCAGTATGATTCGGGAGATGGTCTGCATCCTAACCCCGCTGCTTATAAGTTAATGGGCACAAAGTTTCCTGTTAAGATCTTCAAGAAATAATTCACCTATAGTGCAAAGAGTTCATTGTAGATAGGCCTTCGTCAGGGAGCAGAAGGGTCTCTTCTGTTACAAAATAAATATTTGTATGATATTTTAAATATATAGGACCGACTACATAACAGTACTAATAGTAAATCTAGCTTTCGCCAATAGGCTCGTTTGCAAATATCCTTCTGAGTCACAATAATTTAAAGAGTAATAGTAAGACTGGTTTAAAGTTTAAATACGAGCTCCTTGCTATTAACAGTGCTATATTGTACTAAAAATAATTTATATGGCAAGAGCGCATAAAAAAAAGTCCGCAACTATAGTTATGCAAGTAGGTCAAAAATTAACCCGCATTCTTTGACCACTAAGCGGTAAGTTAGATGACAGAAGTAATCATCACTTTCCCCTTAACTATCGCCAACTAGTATACCAATTATTCTGTCTACTTAGCTTGATATGTGGGCTAATTTCTAACCGACCTGACATGCTCGTACTTTGTATAGTAAATGCTCCTTTGTAAGTGACATAAAAACAGGGACTGAGGAGCTGAAATCGCTCTCATTGCGCTCTCATTGGTGGGTTCGGAATTTATATCAACTAGTACCGAAAGTGGAGATGTTCCTCCTAAACCAGGATCCCGTTCCTCGGAATTCACTTCTTAAGCACCTCGAACCCCGAACTAACAACATTTCTATTGGTGTCCTCGGTAAACATCCGTTTTGCTTTTTCCCAATAGTTACTCGACATGCGACAACCGATCTACAGGGTCAAGACAGGATGTCGTACGTGCAAGTAAGGATACCGTTTTCCGAGATATTATGCACCCTCCAACTAATGCTGTAGAATTCGTAAGGTCAAATGTGACGAGGGAAAACCTGCTTGTCATCGCTGCACGAGTACTGGTCGAAAATGCGACGGCTACGTACAGGAAGAAAAGACGAATTCCAGGGCGTACGCCAGAGTGCTACATCCAGCGCCGGTGCCTTGCCCTAATTCACGATCCCTGCTCCCAATGACCGAGCGAAGAGGGCTCCAATACTTCCATATCGTTGTCTCACCCCGTCTATCGAGCGGTAGAGACAGCTACTTCTGGACCGATCTAGTGATGCAGCTTAGCGAATCCGAGTTGGTTGTCAAACATACGGTTTTGTCAATCAGTTCTTTATTTGAGTCCGCCCAAGCTCAGTCGACACCGCCTTATGCTGGTAGATATGCTCTACAGCATTACACAAGTGCTATTCAACGTCTTAAAGCGCTGCAAAGGGAACCTTTGGTGTTGGTCGCATGTATCTTGTTTGTCTGTGTGGAGTACTTACAGGCCAATGTCGCGATTGCCACGCAGCACTGTCGTCACGGTCTTGCAATTATGGATAAATGCGATGATCCTTGGGCTAAGCAATACTTGGCCCCTGTATTCAGACGTCTCATTACTATACCTATGATTTTCAGTGTCAAGGACATAGAGAACATGTCACATTTGAGATACATAAAGCCGGCAAAGTTCAACTGCATGGAAGATGCGCTAGACATGATGGACGATATTTTCAGTCGCGTGGTGCGATTCTCTCATATGAAGTACCGCGGAGTACTCCAAGATATGGAAGAGGAGTACAATATCGTCGCAACCCATCTAGAGACTTGGCAAAGGCTCTTCAAAGAGCTCGAAGCTGATCCAACGCCTCCACTTTATGAAGCGCAGGAGAAATCACTATTCATGCGCCTTCATCTCTGCCAGATCGAGCTATTCGGCGACGATACCGCCAATGAGCATATGGCCAGCTTTGGAAGAGTACTGCACCTTGCGGACTTGTCGATTCAGAATTTGGACAGGACGCAGCATGCGGTTGCATATACTCCGATGCTCTTCTTTGTGATACTGAAGTGTACAGATTTAAAAGTTCGACTTCCGGCACTAAATTTAATGCAGCAGTTGCGGCTGTTGAGAGAAGGGAAGTGCGAGAATATACAGATGCTGATTACTAGTCGACAGATAATTCAGCAGGAACATGGGGAAGAGGTGTTTGACGGCGAGGCTTTTGACGCTTTGAATGGTATCCCGTTAACAGGACCACCTTATCTACAGGCTGCAGCCGATCCTTGGGGTGCAAGCTAGAATTTCTCGAGCATAGTATTAATATTAGTTAACCAGTTCGGATGGCAGTTAGTATATAAGAAATAAACGAAAACCATTGCAACATTCAATAAACAACATATTTGGTAGGACATTTTGCTGTAATGGATTTTCTGAGAGGAATAATGGAACTTATACCTGTCCTAATCCATGGTCTATCAAAGCCTTGTTGGTACCAGAATTTTGAACAGAATAGCGTGACATTATCGTTAAAATGATATTGATAGAGTGAATTTGTGACCGATAGCTACAACATATTATCTAAACCTTGAAACAACCGTATCTTCTCGTTGCCGAGGTTTATAGCCATGCCCTTACTGGCCCGACTCGTTGTAGCTCATGTCAAGTCGATATATTGTATGACAGTCTCAAATAATACCTTATCTTTAATTTGGTTTGCCAAAAGCCCAGAACGAAACGGTCGGAGTTGGCTTTAACGTTGCCTGGCGTATTCTCGAGTGTTGATCAAGCGTTGACAGTGATGACGCTTTTTAATGAGCTCAACAGATGATTCGACTTCTCCAGTGGTTCCAACCCTCCCTTCTTTGACATCCGCCGCATCTCTCATTCTTGTTTGACTTTGGTAGACGTCTTAGGATGGATGTCTAGCTTGTCATCTTGCTTGGTCTTTTTGTCGTCCCAGTTGATGAATCTGTTGGGCCAGAAAAGCATGGATGGGTTGATAGGTTGTGGAATGATCCTCTTGCCAAGCTTGTCAAATTCTTTCTCCTTAGAATGAGACGATGTTGGTTCAGGCGCGGCTTGATTGGCCACTGGCGGATAGGGGATGCGGTTGCTAGTGGAGCGGGTAGGTTCTAGGCCATTATCGTTCATTGAGGCTTGTGAGAACCTCAAATATCCGATGATGAACAGGAAAAGGTAGACGAATCTCGGAAACATCTTGAAGGAGAGAGGGCGAAGAGATGTCGAAACTTGCAGTGGGGAATGATTGGAGGGATGAAATCTTGTCCAGGCGGGAGATGTACCATTTTTATAGCGATCAGAACACGTCACAATCTGAAAAGCTTGAATATCTTGAGTTTATGAGGAAGAACATAAAGTTTTAAGATATTTAAGGGAATGAACTTAATACTGAGCACAACCAGTTATATCAGCCGTCTGCCTCATGCTTATCCTTATTTCATTTTCTCTAACTCATTGATTTTAGTGGGCAAAGGCAAAAGGCCAAAATATCGATGTACAAGGTTTTCATCCTAGAGTAGCGGCTGTAAATGTCCTCACAATTGAACCTTTTTCACAACGTTACGACCAAGGCCTTGTGGCGAAAGCCAATCTTTTCATGAACATGAACCTTGTCGGATCCACCAATGAGCATCGGGCACATTCTGAAAAGGTCCCGATCAGAAACTCCCGGACCAATCGGAGACTTCATTTACTAATAAGATTCCGATTCTCTAAAAGTCTCCCAAACTTATATAAAATGCCACTACTTCCGACCGTTAATCAACTATGCATCAACCCATTCTCTATCATTCAAGACAAATATCATAATTACCTCAAAATGGAAGCGCCTCTTGAGCTCTTTGTCCTTTCATGGGGAGTTTATCCCCGCCGCGTCCTTATCTACCTCGCTGAGAAAGGTCTTCTCGAATCACCACTCATCAAAATCACCGAAGCCACCGTCGAACCCGGCAGTAGCAGTCTGACTGCACCTGGAAAGCCAAAAGGAACGGCTCCAATCCTTCGTCTTCCAGATGGTTCATTCATCAAGCAATCAATCGCTATTCTCGAGTACTTCGAGGATATTTGCGATCATCCTGAGCAGCCTTGGCAGGTCGAGCTCGCCAAGAGTGCCAATAGCAGCATGCTTGGTAAATCGTCCGAAGGGAAAGCGCGAGTTCGAGAGATTCTGTCGCTTGCGGATGAAGTTACGAGCCAGTTTGGCTTCGCTTGTCATAAGGGCACGGCGCTTTTTAAAACGCTCGAGACCACTCATCCCCTTACAGCCAAACTCATTCTTGAGTACTGCCGAAAGAATTTGAAGCTCTTGGAAAAATATTACGAGAACGATCCTCGATTGGACAGCGATGATAGTCAAGCTACCATCGCTGACTGCGTCTTGTACTCGGTGTTGCACTTTGCCAAGGACCTCTACTCTTTGGACCTGCTGGCCGACCCTGAATTGCCCAGCTTACAGGCATTCTACAAATGGTTTGGGAAGAGGGAAAGTGTCCAAGTTGGAGATGATCACTTTCCCCAACAGATCAAGGAGTTATCTAGCCAGTGGCTCTCTTCTGATTAATCACCTATAAGACTGGAAGGAAGGGTTTGGTGTCTTTTATTTTGCCGACTCGTCGCATAAAGTTATCTGGTAAATGCAAAGGAAGTAACGTTGGTATCTAGAAGTTAGCCATAGATAAAAGCACAGATTCATTCAACATTCAATCTAACAAAGAAATTATCTAGTAAATAAATAAATCATCAACATTACCCGAGCCTTGACAAGTCCAGCAGACACCTTCGGGGCAAATAAAGATCCGAGAAGGCCTCATGCCCTTTTGTTCCATCTTTTGAGCAAGATAAGAAGTTGCCGCCAGACGAGCCACCCAGTTCCCACTCGCTCGAACAACAGCCTGCTCCTCAGGGCAATCTCTCAACTCGTCCCAGCACTCGATCGAATGCATTGGGTTTTGCGGTAGTGAGTCGGGAGGGTGGCCGCAGTCATGGTTCGGCTGCACCAAGTGGATCATATTGCTCTGTAACGCTTTCAGAACATCAATATCTCCAACCCACTGTCCTGAGTCTTTAATGCTCACAACAGCTTCGATGATGGAACCTTCGATATCTTCGTTACCTGAAGGTCCTGCCGCGTTTAAGGGCCGAGTCCAATCTGTGAAAGAAAGGTGCAATGATGTGGCACCGAGCATATCTTCAGCCCTGCCATCAAAATAGTTCGAATTTGAGATTCGCCATGTTCCTTCGTCCAGAGCGGAAAGCATAGGATCTGCTGGGGAAGTTAAGAGAATCAGTCCCGGCCGGCCAACATTTCCCAGAATTTGTGTCAAATGTCCCCTCTGTGCTCCCGGGTCATTCACAAGCTGTAGTATCATTTTAGCAAAGTTCCCACTACAACAGATACTGGGCTCATACCGTAGTAGGGACGTAGATTGAATCTTCGAAAGACAGCCCGATGAGATGGGAGGGAATAGTGCTACGATGAATGTTATACCCACACATCAGGTGTGACAGAATCTGAAAGCGCTTGGCATTGTCCATATAGAAAATATGTTTGGCAGCATCATATTGGAAAGGCCAGGCACAACTCTCACTCTTTCCATCTGTCCTCAACCTCGCCCCTTGTGTCCAGTGCGAGTGGAGGAGGGGTTTCTCAAGACTTTGTATTCGTACAAAAGACCGCGAAAGAGTATTAAATACCTTAGACGCGTTGTAGAGACTTACAACTGTTTGCAAAATTGTGTCTTGGTGATCGAGAAGCATTGTAAAATATTTTTCAGAGATCATCGAGTTATCAAAACACCATTTCAGATCCATGGGTGTGATTTTGGGTGGTTCGATCTGTGGCATATTCTCCATCGACTGCTTGAAAATTGCGGTTGATGAAGAATCCCCAATCCAGAAGTCAAAAACCGATTTGCGATCGTCTCCCCCTTCAACCTCTCCTTGAAACACTTGTGCGCCATGTCTTGGATTCTGATAAACCATCCACTCCGGGACCGCCTTGCAGCGTTTTGCTCCAATGCTGCTGCAGGCCAATGGTGGTTCAGGGGGACACCGTATCCAGTACCAGTTGAGACATCAAATATGATCACTTCTTGGCGGGATAAATCAACTCTTCTCGCCGGTCGGATCGGTAATGAGATCCGATCATCCAATTGTGGAATACAATAAAGGAGAGAGGGAAGATGCAAAAGTCCAAAGAATGGCCTGAGGGCACCTGTTGCTTGTAAATCTGGGTCTTGGATAAATCCAGATCGCCGCTTCCCATACATCAAATATTTCCATGCTTCATTATCGCTCAAGCATTCTTTGGCAGCGTTGCAGATCAATTCCATTGGTCCCTGAAGGTGGAGATTTCCAACAGATATGGCTTCAAAAAGAGTTATCATGAGCTTAGTGCCATCAATGAGCTCGCTGGAAGGAACCCTCCATCGGCTAAGAATAGATCCAATAGTTGCTTGAAGGATATTTGCGAATGAGATCCGTCGGGGGTCCTTCTCCAATGTTTGATGTTTTCTCACTGGGGGTCCATAGAATTTCAGATGGCTGAGGCAAAGAGACCAGTATACTCCGCTTTGCTCGGTTCGGTTCGAAGGGCATGATGCCAGTGAGAGAATACCTCCAGGGCGTACTAGCTCGTCATCCATAGAGACTTGAACATTCTTATTACTATAGACATGAATATCTGCGTAAATGTGCCAAGCGGAAAGTCCAAGAATGGCAGCTCCATTTCGAGCTTCTTGGGGCACCCCAAGAACCAACTTCTCAGTGGTCTCGAGAGCCAGTTTCCACGAGTCAATGACACTAAAAAATGGAGCTTCGCTAGGGTTGACCGCAAAATGAACATTTTCGAGAATCAATCTCAGCTGAGTGTCGTTCTTCTTCATGACAGATCTTCCTGTCTGGATCCAGGCTCGAGCACTGGCGTCCCAAGCTGCGAGTTGGTCTCGGGTAATTTCCTGCTGCACAGCAGCAGATGCAAGGCCAAAATGCAAGGCTTCTCCCTGCTCGAGTCGCTGAGCGATATCTTTCCGTCGCTCTGAAACAAGCTCAACCCAAATGGAAGTGGCTTCAGGTGCTTCCCAAAGTTCTGCTAGCATGCAGGCTAGCAGATGGACATGGATGGCTGTCTTTGAAGATGTAGACGCAGCCCAGATAGATGTGGCGTCAACACCAACATAGGAGGCGAAGATCGACTTGGAGTATTCCCCAGATTCTTTTTGAGTCGCTGTCTTTGAGATCTCAGAAACTCTGGCTCCGTATGCTTTGATGAGATTCGGTGTTTCCGGACAGACTCCATCAAAAAGAGCACCTAAGCGACGCACTACGATATGCGCTTTGCCGGCTTCTGCGTCTTGCTTCCTTGTTGTCGTGAGAAAAACCTTCGATCGGTCGAAATTCTTTTGGTGCCTCATACTTAACAAGGGTAAAGTCGAAGTTGATATTGGCGGCTGCGACAGTGACCTCGTTAGTTGCTGCCGTAAGAGCAGCCTGTAGCCTACCAAAAGCTGCCATTGTGCCAAACTTTTAATGTAACAATCGATTGAATGCGCTTTCCTCGTGACGTTGGACAGATGTAGCAATTGAATATGATTGTAGTTAAGTCAGTCTCATCGGATATTTCTCTAAACAATGAGGCTACACGTGGACGAATCATCCTCAACAGGGCACATTATCAGCAGTAAGAAGGCCAATCAATTAGGTTGAAAATGGGGCGGAGTCAGTCCGCAGTTTTGGTGGCGTCGGAAGTCAGGCTGTAGATTTGGGGAAGCTCCTGGATCCTACGAACAAGCGTCACTGCTCATACAAAAAAGCAGGTTAATAACTTTTTCTTTATTCTTAATCTAGTTAGGAAGGACCAGATATTTTCAGGAGATAAAACTGGCAGTGGCAGTAGGTTGCTAAACTCCAAGAAGTATAAATATAGCAAACACGTGCGCCAGGGTATATCTGCTCCGATCGTCTTTCTACTTGTCTCCCTCTGTCTTTTCCACGGTCGTCCCCATCTGCGTGGCCTCCTCTACTCTCCCCTCCTTTTTCCTCTTCTCCTCTAATCCGTACATAGTTTCCAGCTCGGATCTCAGTCTGTTGTCTCTGCAGATGCAGGCCAGCACGAATCCAATGCCTGCGAACGCGATGGTTGCCTGGAAAGCCTTCTGGATCGCTAGCTGGAACGTCTCACGGATCTGGCTCTGCACGGGATCATCGAAACTCATGACGAAAGCCTTGGATCCGAGGCCGAAGGCGTCGCCCGCGTTTAAGAGAGCACGGACTTCGGGGTCGTCGATGCGGGACGAGTATTGTGAGATGTAGATGTTGAAGATTGTGCTGGGGATGGCGATGCCAAAAATCATGGCCATGCCACGGATGTAGGTGAAACCGGCCGTTGCCGCTGCCATGTCCACCTCAGCTGTCCAGGACTGGATAGCTGGAAGGGTTGAGCCAGCCAAGAAGCCTGTGCCGACGGGTTGAACAAAGAGCTTGAATACCCACTCGGCGTTTGAATCTTCTCTCTTGAGCGTCGTGAAGATGCCTTGTCCTATCGTGAGCAAGGCAAAGCCCACGACGTGGAAAACCTTGTACTTGGCAACCTTTGGAAGAGCAATGGCGGTAAAGATCATGCTGGGCATCATGAATGCTGTCAGCGGGATCATCTGTACACCTGTTCGGCCCGCGGACGAGGCCATGACGCCCTGGAAAAACAGTGGTAGGAAGTAGGCCGGCAAGAAAAGGCAGAAGTTGCACATGAATGTTTCGATGTACAGCAGGATGGAGCTCCAATGCTTGAATATGCGAAGCGGGATGACGGGCTCGGTAGCCCACTTGGCCTCCCAAACGAAGAAGACAACTACACCGAGAATGCCAATAATCAGCGGCGCAAGGACCTCTGGTGAATCCCAAGGATAGACAACATGTGCCCATGTTAAGGCGAGGAGAATGCTAATAGTAGAGCCGGTGATAATGATGTTACCAACCCAGTCGATGCGGCGGAGCTTGGTCATGATGGTCTCATTCCGGTTCCACTTTACATGGAGGAAGAGATAAAGGCCGACCAGGGCAACACCAGCAATGGGTACATTAATGTAGAAGATCTGAATATAACCACGTTAGAATATCAAGTTTCATCAAAGAAGGTAGAGCTCACCCATCGCCAGGACACGTTGTTGACAAGGGCACCACTGATGATGGGTCCCGAGATGAGAGAAAACGCTGCTAAGCTGAGGGTCATGCCAATATACTTGGAACGCTCTCTCAGGGGTACGAGATCCGAGATGACCATTTCTGTAAGCATGACACAATTTTGGCTGGCAATGCCCTGGATACCTCGACCAGCCAGCATCATGGCCTCATTCGTGGCGGCTCCACACATAACGCAACCGACGATAAATAATGAAGTGACAACGATGGTCACCCAGCGGCGGCCGAAGATATTGGCGAGTTGTGCTGTCAGGGGCAACACCGACGTTCTGTACCATGCAAATAAAGCATCAGCCAAATGTTGCTCATTTTGGAACTTGTTTCTCTTGCACTCCTCGGAAAAGCAGCACACTTACCCCGTGAGCAACTGGATGTGAGCAACCCAGACGTAGTTGCTTCCGATATTCAGGTCCTCTACGATGAAGGGCAACGCGGTCCCAATGATGGTGTTCTCGAGCGTAGCGAGGAAGATGAGTAGTGACAGGTTCGCCAGGATGATCCAGAAGCGAAAAGTAGGCTTGAATTCGGCCACGGCCGCGTCATCATTACTATTTGAGGTATCGCCTTCTGCTGCTGCTGTTGCGGAGTTATCAACATGGTTTTTGCTCTTGTTGCTGGCGCCGCTGGACCGAGGAAGAGGCTCGTCTGGCGGAGACGTGCCTAATACTATCGATGGCGGCTCCATGATTGCCAAATGATGCCCGGACTGTCCTGTCCTCGGAATGTTTACCGGAATATCGTGTGCTGTTGGAGTTAAATTAAGATGAAGAGTGGGACGTAAGAGTAAATAAGCATAAAATACATGCGTAAGCTGACATCGCTAAGGACAATGGAGGTTAAGCGCCTCACTGCGCCGCGGACATGCTCTGAATCCTGATGACGTTGAATATTACGGTCAGCTTGAGATAAGTGAGCTAGGAATATAGTAAGCAAGTGGCTGAATTATAACATAAATGTGGTCATCCGTGAACTTGTCAAGATCAGTGCTTTAAAGACCTATCTTGGCTAATTTGCTGGTGGGTTTCAGGGTGAAAGATTATGATAATCTGATAAAATGGATTTTATCCTATTTCGCGCGAATATTCTAATTCAGACGAGCCACAATAAACTAAGTGTTGAAGACGATGCCTAATTAGACACGATGACCAAATCGTCTTACATACATCCAGGGTGTAATATGTAAGCGCGCGTGAGGAAGGGCGTGAGTGAGATCTTATTCCCTTTTGTCAACCGAGGATCTCAGCAGGTCTCATCAGTGAAGGCTACAAGCGGCCTCATATCTGGGTTCACACACCACGGGCACCAGCTGTGCCAAAGATCAAGGTGGTTGTTAATCTCAGTGAGCAGCCGTGCCTCTAGCGGCGTATCGGACAAGCGCAGGGGTAATGTCTCCGCTTCGGACCTCCAAAGCTGGGCTATCCGAAGGTAGCATATAATTGGCTCACATACCCGGATAGCCTATGCGGACATGGAGAGCCTATGAAAACCCACCTCTGACATAGCTATTATAAAATTAATAAGCAAGAAAAATGCCATAGGCTATTTCATCGCATGAGCTTTTGCGACATTCGGAATTTGCCTCCGGAAGGAACGGGGAAAATGAAGTATATTTAAACGGTGTTTGCATTTTCGTATTCCCTCTTGGTTTCATCATCACACATCTCCATACACTTTCACAATAATCCCACCAATATTCAAATCATCCTGCCACAATGACTTTACCTAACCTTCCAGCAACCATGAAAGCCGTCCTTCAGCCAGATAAACACTCTCACAAGCTTGTCTTGACTGAACAGCCTGTCCCTAAACCCAGCCATCCAGAAGACGTTCTTGTCAAAGTACACGCCACCTCGCCTTGCAAAGGTGAACTTGACTGGGCCCTCTGGGCACCTGAATTCATTGGTGACAAGGTCCCCATTCCAGGACAAGATCTCGCAGGAACTGTTGTCTGGGCCCCAGATGACAGCCCCTTCAAAGCCGGCGATCAAGTCTACGCTCGCATCGAGGCCAATCGTTCTGGTGCAGCCGCCGATTTCGTTCTCGCTCGGGTATCTGAACTCGCCATCAGACCCAAGAACTTGAGTTGGGCTGAGACGGCGGCTAGTCCTATTAGTGCACTTACGGCATTCCAGGGACTTTTTACAAAAGGTCTTTTGGATCCAGCTGCACTCACGGGCAATGAAGCTGCACGGGAGAAGAATGCCAAGATTCGAGTTCTGATCAATGGTGCAGCAGGGGGAGTAGGGAGCTGGGCTGTTCAGCTTGCCCGAATTGCTGGTGTCAACACTATCACGGCAGTTGTTGGGACTCAAAACAAGGACTTCGTCCAGAAACTTGGTGCGACGGATATTATCGACTATAAGAAGCAAACCATTGGGGAATGGGTTGCTGAGGACCCTGTATCTCGGCAACTTGACCTTGTTATGGATTGTATTGGAAATCCGTCTTTGGCACAAACATGGTACGCAGTCAAAGAGGGGGGTACTCTCGTCAGTGTCTGCGCTCCTCCTGAGGAAACCCGTCCAGAAGATGTGAAGAAGACGGTCAATAGTTTGTTCTTCGTTATCGATCCGGTTGGTAAGGATCTCGATATTATTACCAAGCTTTTGGAGGCTGGCCAGCTCAAACCAAATATTGATAGCGTGGTTAGCCTTGATAAGTTTGAAGAGGCATGGGAGAAGGTAGAGACCGGCCGAACCAGAGGAAAGGTCGTTGTGAAGATCATCGACGAGGAATAGCAGGAGACACTTCCAGTTATTTAATCTCCTATCTTTAGATAGGACTCAACTCATAATATTTATTTTTAAGCTCAGGAGTGCTTCACCCAGTAAGCCTGAGGATTGCACCAACCCTTGAGTCCAACCTCACCCCAGTCCATTCCAAGACCACTCTGCTTATGTCCACCAAAAGGTACATTAGCCCCAAGTTCGAAATGTGTGTTAACCCAGATGCTTCCAGCCTCCAGCTCCTCAGCAATTCGCTGAGCACGAGCAACATCCTTGCCCCAAACAGAAGCACCAAGACCCAAATCCGTGGCGTTAGCACGCGCAATAACTTCCTCCTCAGACGACCACTTCATCATAGGAACAATAGGTCCGAAAGGCTCGGTCTGAACGATGTGAGAGTCCTCGGGTGGGTTGTCGATGAGGACAGGGGAGATGAAGTAACCCTTCTCTGACTTCTCGGGTGTGGCGCTGCCGTAGGCACGCTTCCATCCTTGCTTGTCGACTTCCTGGTACAGCTTCTGTAGCTTTTCGAACTGCATCTTGTTTTGGATAGGTCCAAAGAAGGCTTCGGCGTCAGTGTAGTCGCCGGTCTTGACGGCATCTAGGAAGCCAGTGACGGCGGCAAGGAACTTGTCATAGATGCTCTCATGCACATAGATACGCTTGATGGCCATGCAGACTTGTCCGCTGTGGACAAAGGCAAACGTCGCAACCTAGAACACGAATATGTCAGTGATAGTAGCAATCTCATGAAAAGGCCCATCATACCTTTGCAGCCACTGTGGGAATGTCGACATCTTCCAAGACAATAGCAGCATCGTTACCACCAAGCTCCAAGGTAACACGCTTCAAAGTAGCAGCGCAAGAAGCCATGATCTTTTTGCCAACCTCAGTAGAGCCAGTGAAGCTGACCTTGGCCACGTCAGGATGGACAGTCAGCATAGGTCCAAGGTTATCACCGCCACTCAGGGCCTGGAAAACACCGGGAGGGAGGACCTTGGCTCCAATCTCAGCAAGCTTCAGTGCTGTGTAGGGTGAATATGGGGAGGGCTTCCAGATAAATGTGTTACCGGCCAGCATGGCGGGATAAGCCTTGCCAATGCCGAGAACCATGGGGAAGTTCCATGGAACGATGCCAACGCCGACACCAAGAGGGACGTATCGCACAATAGCAGTTCGGTCATCATTGTCCTCAGGCTTCTCCTCCTTCAGCCTCATGGTTGGGATCGTCCTAACATTCTGCATCACAAAAAACATCTCAACCGCAGCAGTCTGAGGTGGCTTTCCCGCCTCACGACCAAGGAGCTCGGTGAATTCCTGCTGATGAGCCTCAATTGCATCGGCAAACTTGGTGAGATACGCAGCACGCTCATCCTGCGACAGCTTGCGCCAGGCAGGATAGGCGGCTTTAGCAGCGCTCACAGCACGGTCGACATCTTCTTGGGTTGAGACAGGTGATTCCCAGAGGGGCTCTTCTGTGCTTGAACAGATTGCACGACGAGTCTCGGCCGTTGGGCTCAATTGGTTGTTGATGACATTTTGGAAAGTCTGCTGGGGTTAGAGGAGGTTAGGTATTCAATAGAGGTCGGACACATACCTTGAATTCGACCTTTACGTCAGCCATTTTCGCTACTTGGACAGAATCAAAGTTAAAGGATACTGGATGATAAAAAGCAAAGTTCCAAGGTAGTCAGTGAGGTATATTTATAATCCCCTCCTCAAGGACGCTCGCACATATGACCTAAATAGTAAATGGGGCCTTTAGTTATACGGAATAAGTGGTCTTCCAACGCTAGAGCCAATAGTTATCCTCGGTAGCATGGTGTGCACGTGCCAGGATGAAGATCATGCAACACGTGTCGGGGCTTCAGTTAAGAAATTGACTAGGGCTGACCCGAGGTCCGCCGCGGGGCACATTTTTCAGCGCTTGGTTGGTCATTGAAACAGCGATTAAATAATACTTCCGAGCGCATAATAGGCTAATAGATTTAATGCTGACTAGCACGGTCTTGTAATATAAAATGAGGCTTGGTGAAACGAAACGGGTGTTGATGCTGACTCGTAATATTGCTCGGGTTCTTTGTGAGCTTCCGTAAAGGTAGTGGAGCCGCATATTACCCGAAACAGTGCTGCATGCATGCATGCATTAGTTTCAGGTATGTCGCTTGCGCTTGTATTTATGTCAGTATAATCCGAACCTACCAATTGCATTCTAATTACTAGATAAAGTTATAATTATGCTTATTATAGATATGTCGCTATTTCCTGTAGATAAATATCACTTGAGCTGCGACTTCATCTTTTTCCACATCATATACTCCCGAAACTCATCCATATCACCTTGAGTTTCACCTGTTGTCGCAGAATTTCCTTTCCCCACAGTTCCACTCATCCCTTTCCCAGTCTGTTTCACATCCTCATCAGAGTCCTCATCACTCTCACTTTCAGAATCACTATCATCGTCACTATCGTACTTCATAGCACCTGCTTGTCTTTGAGCATGATAAGCTGACGGAGGCATCGCCATTGGAACCATGGGAACTGATGGGTTTCCTGCTCCCACCATGTAGCCGTCGTTACGCCAACCTTCTCGCTTGGCCATATCTGCATCTGTAGCCCCTAGTGTCTTGTTGAGATACTCGTCGAATTGCATGGATCCTCGGGCTACTGCTTCGAATTGCTCTTTGCCTAGAATCGGTGGAGGATCTCCCGGGGCTAGAGTCATGCTTTGATATTCAGCGAGAGCGATGGCAGTTTGGAACGCGTTCCGAATTTGTCTATAAGGGTTAGCAAGTGCATTTAGAAGGTTTGGAATACTCACCGCCCATTCCATGTCTCATATCCTTCCTTCTCTAATCTCCGAAAATGCTTCTTCCCAAACTTCAAAATCTCCTTCTCCTTTATCTTAAAAAGATAACTCCCTTGCCTCAGCTGCTCCGCCTTAGCTCGTCTAACAAACTTCTCATACAGCTTGCACGTAACATCAAGGCTCAACTGAGGGTAAAACAAAGACATCTGGATCCTTGACCTAAATGCTGGATCGATAACTCCAACACGATTGGTTGTCAAAAAGAGAATTCCAGCATAGTACTCCAGACTTCGAAGGAAGACACTGGTCACGGCGTTGTGTCGCAAATCGCTCCTGGTTCGTTTAGCGAGGAATATGTCTGCTTCATCGAGAAGTAAAACACAACCCCATTTGTGAGCCAGTTGAAAATGACTTTGCAGGTTATGTTCGACATCCGCAGCAGTTTCGCCAATGTCACCACAAGTAATAGGGAAAAGCGGCCTCTTAGTGTCGTCAGCAACACATTCAGCTGTTGACGTTTTTCCAACGCCAGGTGGACCATGTAGCAAAATCACCAGTCCACTACCCTTCCCTTGAACGAGGTCCAGCACAGACCCGATACTTGATTTCTTCGAAGTCGACGAAAGCGGGGATCTAGCGTTTTCGTGTGTTGTAACTAGTGCTTTGACAGTTGTCTTGTGATTATCTGGTACAACCAAATCATCAAAGCTGTTTCGGAATACTACATCCTGCAGATCCTCAGATCGTATCGTCACCCATTGTCTCGAGCGTAAAACGAATGCATGAACGTAGGGTCTCATAATCATGAGATGCTCATTTGTTAGATTTTCCAATGCGAGTGGTCGAAGCATATAGCCCTTCTTCTTGAGAAATTCTTGTGCGTCGAAATCATCTAATTCCAAATCGTCGAAAATAACATCGCTGCCACAGCATGTGCCACCGTAGTCATTCGGATGCTTGCACCAGGGCCTTTCTTTTACTTCTCTTCTGTCATTGCGTGTGAAATCAGCCGGTGTGACGATGGAATCAGCCCGCCATTCGGATTTCGCGTTCATTGCAAGGGTCATGTCGACAATGACTTCTGCATCCAGGCTGATCGACGGTTCATCAATAGTCATCCCCACAGCTCTCCTATGACAGAAAGAATTGCTTGTGACTTGTGAAAAGTTCCTACCTTCTTCTAAGAACTTGGTGCGCAGGGCATCTGCATTTTGGTCGAATCTGAGAGGATAAACAAGGAGTGAAGAGATAGCCTGACGTCCGTGGAACTTCTTGATCGAGAATCGTTCGAGTTTGGGAAGGAAAGAAGACCCATCAGACCCCAAGCTGATACAGTCAATAGCAAAACCATCAACCGGGGTCGAGTGTTCTTTTTCCTCTCCTCGAAGCTTGGAAATAAGAGGCTCTCGTCCACCGGCCACGTTTACGACCATTCTTGCATAGGCCTGGTCTGCTCGACCGACAACAAGATCTC
Source organism: Fusarium concolor (assembly GCA_013184415.1). NCBI lineage: Eukaryota > Fungi > Ascomycota > Sordariomycetes > Hypocreales > Nectriaceae > Fusarium > Fusarium concolor. Next base: position 30,880 of record JABCJY010000351.1, on the reverse strand, counting down.
CTCTCTCAAATAAATGTCTCAGATCTGCGTACTCGATCTCAACGGCAGTCCCGTCTTTGATTTGTTGTCGCAGATTGAGGGTCGGGCGGAGATCCGTATCGAGGAATGTAATCAAAAGGTTCAGGTCTTCTAAGAGGTCTTTGGCGTCAAACGGTCGCTGGTCTGGCTCGGCCCCCTTGCTACCGCTCTTCTTAGGCTCTGGCTTTATCCCAGAGCCTTCTTCCTCTTCCTCTTCCTCTTTGACCCTGGCTTCTACATCAGCCACGCTATTCCTTATGGCTTCTTCATGTTCGATGAAGAACTTGAAGGGTCGTAAAAACACCATGCCGCTATAGACCCTGTTGCCATCCACTTTATGCGTTCTTAGTCGGAAGAGAACCGGGGTTGCTGCCAACTTTTCAAGATGAGACATCAGAGGACGAGATCTGATCCTGAGTCTCTCTGGAGTAAACTCGACGAGAACCTCGGGGGTAATATCAGAGTGGCTACCAATATTCTGTAAAGTCTTATCATTCTACGCGAGTTTGGTCGTTACTCCTTCAGCCAGTCGAACCTCCAAAGCCGGTTGCTGTATTGTGGGAAGAAAGATAACGTCGTTGTTGAGTACAAAGTCGGATGGATTAGACCTCTTCAGCTCGTGCAAGTGAATAGGAAGTTTGTCCTTGGGTTTCTCAAAGTCATGGTCGTCTCCCAGTTCGTAAACTCTTTTCTTTATCTCTTTGACCTCTTCCTCAAGTTCCTGGATTCTTAGAGTTGTAAAATTATGATGGATAGTTGCTTGCCACGATCGCATGTTGAGTTGCCCAAGACGGCGGCTTTTATCAAGCAATCGCTTGCTAAGATGGCCGTCCATTAAATTATAAGCGGCATGCTCGACATCGTCGGTATTCTTGTGAATCTTTTCATTGGTGAAGAGCTCATTCATCTCTGCCAGGCGGACCAAAACTTCTTGGATAGAGTCGACCTCAGAAGTCTTCTTGTCCACCTTTTCTCCGTCGAAGCCATCTTGTTCCTGAGGTCTTGTCGTTGGAGCCTTGATGATTTTCTGTGCGTCCTGGGCGGTGTCACCCGGGGTCGTGAAGTTCACCATTCCTGGTCGAATAGCCTCTGGCGGCATGGCGATGTCAATTGTGAGTCTGTTATTTTCCAGCCAGGCGAGGGATATTGGGAACGTATCAATAATATGGGTTGAAAATAGTCGGTGGAATTTCTTGATTAATCAATCATATTCACGGTTTTATTGCGGGGTCAAGAGAGGGATGGATATTCGAGCAAATCAATTCCTTTTACAATGTCACATTTTCAGCCTGCCAGCGCTGAAAGATTGCGCGCGTCGAGGGAGCCAATTATTGGTTGCCATGTGGGCAGTCATGCAGTCAGCCGCCAGCGTCTGGTCTCGCAATGGTTACTTTTTCGGCTTGCTTCCAAGAAACTCTGAGCCAGCTCAGAACCTCGGCCTTAGAGCCTCATATACCAGGTCGTACTGAAATCGGCCTTTTTCTCTCCTCATCGTTGGCATATACTACACCATAATGCAGGATCATCGGAGAGAACTATTTTTAGGTGCCCGTGATCGGCATCCACCAAACGAAGCCATCAGATACATCGAAAATAATGTTGCTCTGCCAGGACAGCCACTACCTGTATTCAGTGAACGTGCAAATGGCTTCGTATCCTTAGATGAGGCCCAACAAGACCAAGAGGAGACGTAACGTCACTTATGCGAACCCTCTAGACTCTGCTAACCGCAGTTAACAGTGCATCAAAATGGAAGGAAATACAAGAGGAGATAGAAACTCTCTTTTCACTAATGGAGCAAGTTCAGAAGAAGCTTGATCAGAATGAAGCAGGTCAGAAGTACAGTACTAAGGTCGACTTGCGTCAGTGCAACTGGAAAGTGGTTCTCGGAGAGGTAGAGAAAACAGCTCAACTATGGAAGAACAGACCAAATAAGCAAAGCAAAACTATGGTCCTTGTTGATAAGGTCGGACGCCACTCGGAAGCTCTCGAAAGCTGGTTGGCACTTTTACCCAAGGGTGATTATGGATCAAGGTACATTCCTCAGCGTATAGCATTCGTCAAGTATCACTGACCCTTGACAGTATCTGCGGCGCGTTCAAAATCGTGGTTGGAGTATGTCTCATTCTTCTTCGTCGCAGGCTGACTAACCAAGTATAGGCCGCCGGGCGGTACACCAAAGTCGAAGAGAGCGTTTACGAAGCATTATCCGAAATACCAATAACCATGGAGAGAGCAAAGAGATATGTCGGCATGTACAGACAAATGCGGGATCAATTTCTCGAGCAACGCACCGTAGAGCTTTTTCGAGCTATTTTAACCTTACTCCGTCAAGTCATGCAGTTCTTCCTAGATGGCAAGCCAAGTAAGTCATCACTCCAATTAAGATTTTCTGTCTCTGACCCGCTTTAGAGAAGTTTATCGGCAGCCTCATGCAGCAGGGTGCATACAAGGAACAGCTATTCGCAAGCGTTGATTCTATGAAGGCGTGTGCTCAGGCTGTGAATGAAGAGGCGTCGCAGTGTCAAGCACGTATGGTTTTGAAGGTCTATGAGAAGACTGAACAGACGCAATTAGTGTTTCACCGACTGATGGACTTCTTGTTAACGAATCCTAGATTTCAAGCCACTGATTCAGGTACCTCCACCCAAAGACATCCATTCACGACAGGCTCGGATATCTATATATAAGCGCCTGACTGACTTGCGCGCAGCACTATCTGGCGTGGAAAGCGATATCAACCGACTTGAAGTTTCCAGCTACGATTTACTAAACGTTGACCGTTTATCTTGGCAAGACCAAGATATCAGCCGAAGCACAACTCCCACCATACCAAGAAGCCCTTCACAGCAACCTGGACCATCAACCTTATCCAAAGCAGACATGGAGCTTGCAAAGCAACGGCTCCTTCAGTGCCTCAACTGCGACCCGGAAGCCTTGACGCGAGACATATCTTCTATTCTCTCATTTAACTACCAGTTGAGCGAGAGCGCAAAGGCAAGAGTAGCAGCCATGCTCCGTCACGACAGATTCCAAGCCTTTATGACAGAGACCCAAACCTCTACGTGTCTTCTTGTCAACGGCCGTGGAGATTTATCTGCTGTAGAGGGTGTATCTCCTTTCAGCGTTGTTGTGGCTGAATCAGCACGGATTTCAAACACGGGACTCACACAAGGCGCTCCTGTTTTCATTCTCAAGTATTTCTGTGCCGAGCATCAGCCATCTCATCCTTATAACCCATTTACGTCATCAATTGGTATGATGGCAAGTATCATAGGCCAACTGATCCAACAGATGACAGAAAAAGGTCTACCCATTGATCTGTCGTTTCTCACTGATTCGAAATGGCGAAAGCTGGAACGCTTAGAGCTTCATACCCTCTGTACAGTTTTCAAACGCATCGTAGAGCAAATACCGCAGGATGGCGTGGTGCTCTGTATCATCGATGAGATCTCGGTTTATGAGACTTCTAGGTTTGGTGAAGAAACAGAAATGGTGGTTAAGAAACTTGTGCAGCTTGTACATCAGGCGCGGTGTCCAGTATTTAAATTACTGGTTACATGTTACGATCATGCTTTGGATGTGGGCAGGTTCTTTTCTGGCTGTACTCTTGACTTGCGTGAGGACGTTGAGGCTGATGATGCGGCGGATTGGATAATAGCAAGCCAGTTTTAATAGAGAGTAGAGCTAAAATAGGTTATAGGAATAAATTTACCATCCAAATTTGTTCCTCTTTAGTTCCGTCGCCACCTGCTCAGCTACCAGCTTATTGATAGCAATTCCTGGATGATAGTCATTAAACCACAGCTGATCGTGTGTTAGTTCTTAAAATCACGATCTCGGGTCTTGTACTTACGCATGATTTTCCATCGTTGTTAAAACATGTCGCGTCAGGAGCACCATATTTCTTAGGGTCATTGATTGCTGTCTTGAAAGCCCTCCACGTATCGACGATGAGAACCTTCGAACCTGGGTTGCGATACTCAAAGCGGATTCGTTCTACGGCAAGCATTCTGTTGTAGAGTTCGATGGTCCTGACTAGCAGTTTATTTGACTCTGAGCCTTGTTGGATCATCATCGGTGTGAGTTGCGTTGCTGTAAATTTGTTAGTGTGATAGTCGTCGACCTCAGTGATGACTTACGTGGAACGCTCAACAGTACGAACTTTCGCAAGCCAGCCTGATACAGGACTGTCAACAGTTCAAAGTATCGCGCAGTAGCCCTTTCGACAATGCTTGGTGCATCTTGTAGCCAGAATGAGTTTCCAACGTCATTCACGCCCATCCAAACACCAACGATGGTATTATCCGCATTCCACGATGTACCAGCTGGGTGCTTCCCAACAGAGTTTGAGAACTGGTTAACTTGATCCACCATACTGAGGACAGTGTCTTGGTACGGCTTTACTATCTTTGCATCGACAGTTGCGCCTCCGTAGGCGAAGTTGTATGACAGGACGAGGGAATTGTTCTGCTCCATTACCATGTCTCCGACCCAGTTGGGACCACCGGCGGCTGTCCAGCCGGGGAATGGTGGATTGCCGATTGGGTTGGAGGCGGATGGCTGTTCACCGTTGACGTCGAACCATGTTTGGGAGTATGAATCACCACTGAATTGGGTGAGTATGTAGCAAGAAGGATAATCGAGTAGCTTACAAAGTGAACAGGTAATCGATGCTCGCTGCTGCTTGGGCGACGGTATTTTGAGCGAGGATGCTACCAATGGCAGCGAGAAGGAACCTAGAAGTCATAGCTGGACTAGTAAAAGATGAAATGTATTGATGGAATATATCACGTTAAGCAACCTACAGTCTTAGATCTTATCAGAGCATGGTCTCATCATATTAAAGATACTAGTGGAAATAGCAAGACGTAGGCTACTTATTTATCGAGGGATCAGACAACAGCATGAGCAGTTTAGTCAAAAGTAGCAGCCTAGAAATGGATAGACGGAGCTCTTCCGAGGCGGGGTATAACATATCTGGACTGGATAATAGTTGGGCTTACAAAAAAAGGCATTAATGCGGCACGTAGATCCGGGTTAAAGTTGAAGCTTTCAGCCCATATCCGTTATTAGCCACGGACAAATAGTTTCCGTCGACAAATTATGGGCAGATGTTTTTTATTAGTGCACCCACATCGGAGCCTTTCCCGCCGGCCCGGCCATCTTGGAAATCTCACTTTGTTTAATTGGATGATATAGTACATAGGCTCCTGCAAAGACTATCTAGGAGGAGGTAGCGTAAGCTCAAAGACTTCCTATGTGGTACAGAATTCGAAGCTTATTAAATATGCAGTTCTGAACCATCTTGATCAGAAGCTTTTGTTGGGTTGATAGTTAGAGGAACTCAGTTATGATAACATGATAATTAACGCCACTTGTCTCAGCTGTTCTGCCAGTGTCCTATAGAAAGAGCTATGAAAGGCTGTGATTATCATTTCCTGAGAAGGTACATGCATTCGCACGCATAGTGTTGCTCTCTCTCTAGAAGTCAGACGACTCCCCTACCTACAAGAAAATACCCGCAGTTAATCTATAATGTCATCTCGTACCGATGCGTCGACTATGCCATAGATTTCTGAGTAGTAGCGCTCCTTACTGGTTTGTGATATTCCTTTGAATAGAGTGACTGCACCACAGATAGTATCGCTGATAAGATAACGGCGGATAGGAATGTTAAAAGTCCACCAGTTATCTGTCAGTATCGAAGAGTACCCACCAGCCTGTGCCTTGTCCAATCAGACAGAGCTCCAGACAATCTCCATCGCTGTCATCGTGCACTACCCTATATCTTGGAATCTCTCCGTGTACAGTCTGTTTTTTGCATGATAGGTGATGAAAAGTCTCCTCAAAACTTCTCAAAAACCAGTAAAGTCATGCCACGTTTCATCTCTTCGTACCACTCACCAATGATTCTAGTAACACCTCATTTGATGGTGACAGCTCATGGCATCTCAACTGAACAGGCTCTCGACCCAAAATACCGGCTCATACTCCATTATTAATGTGGACCAATATATCCAAAAGTGCTCGAGCCCTTGTCCATCATTTCTTCATCAATCCCCCAAGCAACAAGGGTAAAGTTCTCTTTCGTCACAAGTCAACTGCTTTGGGTTCACAAAGTAACGCCTCATACGTCAGATCCTCTGTGCGACACGGGATACGCCCAATGAAGCCCAATGAAGCTTGTAGAAGCGTGTACATGACGTCGGATCGGCTCGGTAGATACCGAGCTAATGCACTCTTGACTGCTTAGGAGGAAAGATTTTCGCGTGTGCCTTGCTAGCTGAGAGCTGAAAGACATTGTCTCACTGCGCTGATCGCATCGATGATGCCTGTCTGACAGCAAATAAAAGCATTCAAATAATTCATTCAGTCTCAATTTCTCATATTCCTTCACATTCGTACCAGCGAAACTACCCATCTACAGTACCTACTAGATTTTAAGATCTTTCCTTCTTCGTGTTCGCTATTCAACATGGTTATTCTCGTTACTGGCGTAAGCTATCATATCGCGATAACGCAGAATAAAACTAACACAATCCACAGGGCGCTGGATTTCTTGGCACCAACCTGATTCAAGTGCTCCTCGAGAAAAACCACGAGGTAGTCGTGATTGACTCGCTATGGACTGCAAACCCTAGCAACCTCGACATTTTCCGTAATGAAAAGAGGGTGCGATACATTCAGTAGGCATCCAATCCAATTCTTTCAGTGCAGCGCTTACATATGATAGATCTGATGTACGAGATCCCTTACCGTGGATCGATGGAGTCGAGCAAATCTACCATCTCGCATGCCCCGCCAGCCCCGTGCACTTCGAGACTCGTCCCATAGACATCTTGCAAACATGCTTCATCGGTGTATCTAACGTCCTGGACTATGCCCTAAAACATAATGCTCGCGTGCTTCTTGCTAGTACATCCGAAGTCTACGGCGACTCGCAAGTATCTATCCAATCTGAAGATTACCGAGGCAACGTGAACTGCTTCGGTCCTCGAGCGTGTTATGATGAAGGCAAGAGAGTAGTGGAAGCACTTGCATATTCTTATCAACTCGAGCACGGACTCGAAGTTCGTATCGCGCGGATTTTTAACGCGTATGGTCCGTTCATGGAACCCGAGGACGGCCGAGCTGTACCAAACTTTATCATGGCAGCCCTGAAGCGAGAACCAATCACGATATTCGGCGATGGTCACGCAACACGTTGCTTCCAGTTCGCCAAAGACTGTGTTCGAGGTCTAGAAGCGTTGATGAACAGCGACTATCATGGACCTGTTAATATTGGTAGTGATCTGGAGATGGAAATCAGCGAAATTGCAGAGAGGATATCTCGAGTTGTCGCTGATAAAACAGGATATAAGGATCCTGTGCCTGTTCAGTTGCTTCCGAAGAGAGAAGATGATCCTGTCAGGAGAAAACCAGACACAAGCCTTGCGGAGAGGGTTCTTGGATGGAAGCCAATGGTGACATTAGAAGATGGAGTATCCACGACGGTGGACTGGTTCATTCAAAAGGAGAATGGAATTTCGAGCCGTCTTTAGAAGCGAGCATATGGAGTACATGGGCATTTGATTGATAATATACACGAAAGTTCTGTGATAAATATTGTATCTTGAGTTAATTCATCTGTCTCCCAATACTACATACATAGTCATTGAAGGACGCGTAAACTAGCTTTATTCCCCAGACCATCCCACTGGGGATACGACGCAGTTCCACAGTGCCGGAACCATCGGATTCTGTTGTTACAACAGCCGATGCAACAGAAATTACAAAATGCAACTGCCGCGATCTTCGGGGCCTGGAGCGTGCTTTTTAAAGTTGAGCCAAAAGCTCGGATTTATGCATTCTTACTGGTGGAAGTTTCAGCCCAGCACTAAAAGCCACTGAAAACGTACCCTGTAATTAAACTCTATAAGGCACGTTAGCGACCCTTTTGGAAGTGAAACGCTATAGAAAAGGTCTGGAAAGTGTAGCATTGGGTTATAATTAAACTTAAATCGGGAAATGACTCGGACAACCCTGCATAACTTACGACTTTTTGGGCGTTTTTAGGCGCTGGATCGCTTTGCATATAAGGCTGGCTGGACCCCTCCATTTTTGCAATTCATCAACCTGCACCACTACATTCCTTTACTGTTTTAATACTTACACACTCTTTAAAGTCGCTCATTTTCTTTACTAATCATGCATATCTCCGCATTCCTCGGCCTTGGCGCCTACGCTGCTGGCGCCAATGCCGACGCAAGCCAACCACGAAACATCATCTACTATGATCAGTGGCATACCGCTAATATTCCCCCCAAGGAGATCACCAGCGGCGTGACCCACGTCATGATGTCTTTTGCCAACTCGTCCCTCTTCACCATGGAGCCTGCTGGAGAGTACAAGCCTTTCCAGCCTCTTAAGGAGGTTCGTGCTCTTTTTGACCACGACGTCAAGGTCTGTCTTGCTGTTGGTGGTTGGGGTGATAACGCTGGCTTTGATGCTGGTGCCAAGAGCGATAAGACTCGTGAGCGATTCGCTCGCAATGTCGCTTCTACTCTTGATAGACTTGGTTTCGACTGTGTTGGTATGTGCTCTCACTACATTAACCTTGCAATTTGGGTAAGGCTGACTCATTAATTAGATATCGACTGGGAGTACCCTGGTGGCAATGGTCAGGACTACAAGCAAGTCCCTAACTCCAAGAAGACCTACGAGATCGCCGCTTTCCCCAAGTTCCTTAAGCAGATCAAGAAGTTCATCGGATCCAAGGAGCTCTCCATCGCTGTCCCTGGTCTTGAGCGTGATATGATCGCCTACACTCCCAGCCAGAGCCGTCTCATCAACGAGGCTGTTGACTACGTCAACGTCATGACCTACGATCTCATGAACCGTCGTGATCACTACACCACCCACCACGTCTCCGTCGCCGGTACTGCTCGTGCCATTGACAAGTATCTCTCTCTTGGTTTCCCCGCTCACAAGCTCGTCATGGGTCTTCCTTTCTACGCCAAGTACTTCACCACCAAGAAGGGTTACACCTGCTCCCAGGCCATCGGATGTCCCACTGAGCTTCTCGAGAACCCCAAGGATGGAAGTGACACTGGAAAGTCTGGTTCTATGACCTTTGAGAAGGCAAACTTTGCTGCTGTTCCTAAGAACTTGACTGCTACTCCTGATGCTACCTGCGGTGCTGGTACTTTCTTCAAGTGCGCTGTTGGTGACTGCTGTGCTGCCTCTGGCTGGTGGTAAGTAACCTCGTCCTATCGCTCAGATAAGCAACTAACAGATTACAGTGGTTCTACCCCTGCTCACTGCGGTACTGGTTGCCAGTCTGCCTACGGCAAGTGCGAGGGTGCTGATCTCAACGCCTCATTCCGCAAGGCTCTCAAGGATGGCCGTACCGACCAAGTCAACGGCGGACAGTGGTACTGGGATGCTGAGAACCGTATCTTCTGGTCCTGGGATACTCCTGAGCTTATTGCCAAGAAGATGGCTCTTCTGGCTACTACCCGCGGTATCAAGAGCGTCATGGCCTGGGCTCTTGCTCTGGACAGCTATGACTGGAGCCACCTTGAGGCTATGCAGGAGGGCTTCAAGGCCATCAACGCTTAAGGGTCCTGCCTAGCATCTAGTCTGACCCTTGGTTTCCGTGGAGTTTGGGCTATAGATTATAGAATGGCTGGGGGATTGAAGTCAAGAAAGAGACTTATCTGATAGTAATTAACAAGTCTTCCCTGGTGCACATGACAAGTCTTCTATGTCCAGTATTCGTGGTGCTCTGTGAGATGAGAAATTAAAACGGAAATTAGGATGCTCGGCTTGCTAAGCTTTAGGGGGAAGCCACTTCTCCCCCGCCTTAGGATGGTGGTCTCACAGGCGGCTAAAACGGGGATTTTCTCATTTTGTGCCGCTATGCCGTCCAATAGTGTCTAATTTTTCAATAGTTTGGCAGACTAACACGTCCTAGCACGGAAATTGTCCGGGTGACAAAACTTTTCATGCATTTAAATGGACAACTCGCTACAGAATTGCTTCAGAACATTTGTCCATAAATCGAGCCCCTGTTCCAACACCAGGGAGCTGAAGCTAAGCTTTCAGCCGGTTGTTTTATAGCCTTGCTTATGCATCATAAAATTAGGTGCTTGAAAACTGCAGTTCAAGAGCTAACAGTGCTTCGGGATTGAGCAATTGGTGAAGCCCCTGTCGGAAGATCAGGCGGGAGCCAAACGAGCTTTCAGGTACAAATCTAGACTTCAACAGCGCTTCCTGTCCATGTTCGATAGCATTGAATAGTGCCAAAATATTTGGTCTATTGCTGACGACTAACACGTCGTGAGGCCTAGAACACTGAGGCCGATTCGTATTTTTTTTTATTCGTATAGATCCAACTCCACCATTTTGTCTCCCTCGTAACCATCCATCTATCTTTCTGCAGCATCGATCGAAATGGTGGCCTTCAAAATCCTTGTTCCTTCTCTGCGCTTGGGCGCTACTGCTCCAGCACCAACATGCGCAAGTGCACTTGGACCGAAATCGGTCAAGCCTGTCCCGACAGCTACGACAACCGTCGTTGAGAAGATCACAGTTGTAAAGAAGTTTATCCGCAAGATCAAGGTCGTTGTCGTACCCCAGCCCAAGGCCACTACCGTCAAGGTCACCTCGTACACCACCACAACAACAACACCGTTACGACCGTCTTTGTCACATCGACCGTGTCGGCTCCTGCTGGCTTCACTGCTATCCGCGATTTTTCAAACGTGGCCCGACGCAGGGCCCGAGTCGTAGTAAACAGACCTGCAGCCATCAAGCCTTCGTGACATCCGCTATGTATCCCCAGAAGGTGGCCTGTACTGTCAAGAAGCCCTCTTATTCCCTCAAGACCACTACGATCACAGTACAGGGACCCAGAGTTACACTCAAGCCCGCTACCAAGACTGTCATGACAATTGTCTGGTCTACAGTCACCTCTACCTCTTATTCCTCTGATGTCAGCACTACTACCACAACGACTATTTACCCCACAACTACGTCTTGAAATTCTACTACTTCTACTTCTACTGTCACCAACCACTGGTGAGCTATGACAATACTCAACCTCCTAGACTGGTATAAACTAACATCCACAAGTCATCATCGAGTTTGATATTCCCAGCGCAACCGTTTACGCTGTATACAATAACCAGAACATCCTCACCACTACCAACAACGGAGGACGTGTCGAGGCATGGAAGAACGTTGCTGCTTCTGGCAACATCCCAAGTTCTCTCGGCGGCGGCTTCACTCCTGAAACTTGCTACAACAAGCATCAGAAGCGACGTTTCTGCCGTGTCACTCTGTTCGACAACTCCAGCGGCTACTACTATATCTACGTGATTGGTACTTTAGCAACTTGTGCCAATGGAGTCCAGCTTTTCTTCGGAAGCTACTTGACCAGCACCAACGCTCCGCAAAACCCTCATTATATCTCCAGCAACGGACCTTGCGGTTCTCTCACAAACGGTGGTGGCAATTAACCTTGTCCACTGTCTCGTACCCTAAGATAGATAAAGATAATATTATAATCCATTAGAAGCAATTGTCTTCTTTTCATACTTCAAAGCAACAACTAGTGTTCGAACGGTATTGTGTTCAGTCTTGGTCTAGCTAGCTAGCTATGGAATGATATGTCAATTCAAATGATTCAAGAACAATTAGTTCATATCAAGCTTTCGATGCAGTCCTCAAGCATTTGCGTCAACTTTTACATATTAGACAACCCTTACAACTACCATACATTCTAAGCACTCTGAATACGAGTCGTAATAGATAACCTTGAATACCCCAGTCTTTCGTAGTGAGAAATAGGGAGACTATAGGTAGGGGTGGTCTGCTATTGGACTAACCGGAGATAACAAGAGCTGTAACGACCCCGCATATTCACATGCATGTCTAAGCCGATGTGTGACACGAAAAGAGTTCGGAATACTTATTGAGCCTACGGAGGTAGAGGTTCCGATTTGGAGTTACTATTGTTGGTATGTCGTTGCTCATCATATCTGCCGAACGATGATCCGAGTCTGTTATGATACCTTCTATGATGCTTCGAATGGCATATAAAGCAGAGTTATGTTGAAAGGAAAAGATCCATAATTTACTTGATTCTTCCACTTTCTCCTTCCCGAGATCACCATAACCAACCATGATGAAGTACCTCTATTACCTTACCTCGGCCCTTGCTACCACTATATCAGTCTCAGCCCAGAACCAACCACGTTCAATGGGCTTCATCGGCTGCTCCATGGGCGAGAATGTCGCTCAAGGCTACATCGCCAATAATGGTCAACGCATGTGGGGTCCCTACGGCACAGGCGGTCTTGTCGTTCAATCATGGACAGATACCAACTCCAACGCCTGGAAAATGTTCGATCAGCAGGTATCTCGTTACGGCAAGCCAACTGCTGTTTGGGTACAGATTTGTATCTTTGCTCAACAAGGCGCTACTTTCAATGAAGTCAAGCAGTTGATCGCCAATGCTCGTCAACACGCTGCACCTGGAGCCAAGATTTACATTACTGGACAGCCTATTTATCCAGATAACCCTTCGAGCTGCTTCCTGGCTGGGGCTAATGGACCGCAACTTACTGTCGATCTTGCGAAGCAGGCGGCTGCACATTCGAGCCTGAATGTTCAGTACCCTGGAGATTTCAAGTTGTATAGGAATGAGGTCCAGGATGGCTGCCATGCCAATAACGCGGGACAGAACTCACTTGGCAAGCAGGCAATTGCGTTTTGGGGTTGATTTGCCTAGCACGCATATAAAATCTGTCTGAGGTTTGTCTATATAGGATCCCTAGTCAATCCTTCTAGTCTTTTCCTTACTATGACGAATTCGAGAGCCTCAATCTACACCTCGTTCTAGCCTTCCCATCTTACGTTACGAGAGGGGTATATACCTCGGCTTTAAGTCCAGGTTTCAATTAAATAGTAATCAGATTCTTTATTAACTTCCAGATACTAATTCTCCACCGGAGGAGTCATCAGACCTCCGATACCCAGCATGGCATCCCGCCCCTCAAGGAAGAATCTCGTCACCATATCCGCCGCAGGTTTCGCGTCATCATCTTTATCCATAGTCTTTGTCGAAGTATCAATAAACTCAGAATCCCAACCCCATGATTTTCCAAAAGCCTTGCAAGTCTCTGTGTTAATGAATCGGTCAAACTCGAAGTGCCCTTGATAGGTAAGGACTCGATTTGGCTCATATGCTCCTTGGAATTCGCAGTGCTCGGTCCTCCCCATAGAAAGCCAGTTCGGGGGAAGGGATTTGCCCTCGGGTATCTTGCCATGATCGCCGTGAATAAACTGGAGACGGAGTTTGCTGTCGTCTTCGGCCCGTGGTGGATCTTCGGATATGTTTGTAAGAGACCCGTTGTGAAGCGGTGGACCACCTAGTGCTTTTAGGAAGTTTGACTCAAGTTGAACAGAGTGAACTCCCATCTCATAACCCTTGGGGTCATGTTCCACATAGATACCTCGCTCCCGAAGTAAGCTTTGACAGATGATCTGGTGACCAAAACAGCTTCCGAACAGTTTAACACGAGGCTGTTCGGCATAGACCTTGGCAACATAAGCATCAAGTGCTTTGATCCATTCTTTGTCCTCGTAAGAACTTGCGCTAGAGCCGGAAATAATGATTGCGTCAAAATTGGCAACTGACTCAGGATAAACCCCATGATGAACCTCAAAGAACTCAGCTTCAACGATCAACCCTGGAGCCACGCGTGAGGCTGACTCGATGAGAAGATCGTGGAAGATATGGCCATAAGAGGGTCCGCGCTTTGATAAGACGGCGGGAACTGGCGTATCAGCGTTCAACATGGCGATACGCAGGGTAAGCGGAGACGAAGCCATGGTGATCTTCTGTGATGTCGGCGAGGTTCCGTCTTGACACTTTGTCAGTGAAATAACTAGAAAGAAGATTGTCCTTCAAATTCTAGACGAAATATCTGATTGAAATGACTAATTCTATAGTTTGGAATACCTGATAAGGAAGAATCGGCAAAAATTTCCCGAATAGCTATAAATCGACCCACCATTATGGTCACCTGCTCCATCATGCGCCCTCTGACAGAAAACAGTCGGACAGCAACATGTGTGACTGACATATTTCATAATATGACTTCAATCAATTAACATGATTAGCCTCGCTACCGTTGTGCTTAAGGGAACAAACAAGACGCTGTGAACCAGACTAGAGAGGCTTCCTACTTGTTCCAAGACTTGAGAATCTGCAGATTCCAATGTCGGATGACAAATTGCCCCTGAGACTATGCAGTACTGACCGATTTTCTAATGGCAACTGTTATAACTGGTAGCAATAAATAAGGCTGTACCGGAATCTTGAAGTCTCCTTCTCATTGCGATATAAAGTCATTGCTTTCGTGTTATGTTATAAAGCTATGTTACAATTCCAGTTACCCTGCATCGATTTTGACAAACGCTGATCCTACGACGCTGATCTCACTGCGTGATTTGCTTGGCTGATCCTTTGTGCGACGCTGACGGATGCAGGGGCCAGGGGCATGGATTTCTAGTGAGGGGTTTTGATGAGATGACAGGGGTATATCGGGTGCCGGGTTAATGCGGTCCTAAAGTCATGTGGTATGAACGAGCGGGGCATATAACGTCAGCATGCATCAGCTCAAAGATAAGCTCGCTTTCTTACCAGTCACTTCATAACAATCTCATTCTACACGCTAACAACGCGCTTGATATCAAACAGAAAACCGTTAACATGTCAGAATCACAAGAAATGAGCAACATGAGTCAGGCTCAGCGCGTTGAGACGGATCAGCCCAAGGCTCAGTCAATGGGTAAGACTATTACGCGTAGGCCATGACGCGAAGGCCATGACGCGCCATGTGGATAGTACGCTGAGCTAACCTTGATAGATCCCCAGAAGGCGTCTGAGACCTCAGAGCCTCAACTCGAGCTTCGTGGAGGAGGCGCCTGTGATGGCAGGCTTTGTGGCATTATTCCCTGTCCAATTCCGATCAACTGTTGGATCATTCCTTGCCCGTGTTGATGGGCTCTAATTTGGGCTGTAGCGTGTTATTTACTGTGTTATTCGCTTGAACTTTCTTTGTTTCCTTTCAATTTCTCAGCTGCTGGTTGCTACTGGCTTTATATATGTCTGAAAGATATCGGTGGTTACTATAACTTTGAGCCTGATCTCCCTCGCTTAATTTCATCTGAACATCCGTGGACCCCCAAAGCAGGGAAATAAAGTGACTTGACTCGAAAATACGGCCGCTACAGAACAATAGCCTCAACGGTTTGCCTGCTCAGAACGGGCTGAAGGAGAGGGGTTCCAAAGTCTAATGCCACTAGTTGAGCTTCTAATTGGCAGAACAGAAAATAGAGAACTGAGTATCGAGAAAGGTAAGCTTTATGGGAATCAAATACTACCCTATTACTTTTATCTGGGGAAGTGGTGTACTGTTCAAAACAGGAATCTCAAGCGAAGTCCAAAGTCAGTAATTTCGTCTAAGGGAAGAACATGACATTACTAAGAGAAACAGAAATACAGATAGCCAATTTCTTGGCACATCTGAGCACAGTTGATCTGACTCCAATAGCTTGGAATCACCTTCCACGTGGTTATGACGTGCTGCACATCAAAGCGTTCATCAAAGCGTTTCCCTTAACCTCGGAATCATCGGCTATACCTAAACAACAGATCCTTGTCTTATGAAAGCCCTGCTATATCCGATCATCGCCATTCTCTCTCCACAGTATCCACACAACCACATGGTATATTGCGATCGGCACTTCTCAGTACCTGATTGATAGTTTGTGCTCAGACATCAAAATTGCCCGCAAGCCTGACTGTGGTGACAGCTGCCAAACGCGGTACTTGATTCTTAACTCTGGTTGGTTGAGTGTTTCAATCTAAGACAGTGATCAGCCGCAACTCTCAGGTCGTAGGTGGCATCCGCATAGATGATCTGCTAGTGCAGGTCTGAGTAATTGCTGAATCTGCTAGCTCGAGAATGATTGGTTCTGCTATGGCTGCTTTTCTGAAATGTCGGTAGCAATGTTGCATTGACAGACAATGCGGCGTCGATCTTTTAATCAGTCAGATGTGATAGCCAGGTTGTTTGATGTCTCTGAGCCTGAATGCAGAGTACTAAACCTTTCGCTTCCGCTCCCCTGGAGCTGGAATTTGCTTTTGCCAAAATCTGCAGTGTAATACTGACCTTTCACTCCTTTAACTATGTACCTTCGTTGGGGTGAGAGCCATTCGACAATGGACCCTCGCTCGCTAGACGGTTCAACGCGGTCTGTTGAGATTCGCGCCATCCTTATCGTCTTCTCCATCTTATCCACTACAGCCGTCGCTTTACGAACTTACGTAAGACATATGGTACTCCGCTCTTTTGGTTGGGACGATGGAGTTATGGTTATTGCCCAGGTGTTTGCACTTGGTGCCGCTATGGCTATTGGCTTAGGTCGGTTCCAACGGGACACTGTCCTCCAGACAGTTCAGACTACTAACATTAGCACAGAGAACAAATACGGGCTGGGTTATCACACTTGGGAACAGCCAAAATCCTATTACATACCTTATATGAAGGCTAGCCTTTTTCTCCCTCGCTCCCGAGTTACCTGCCCGCTTACAATTCACCAGTCATTCTATGCTTCCGTCGTTGTCTATAATGTCGGAATGTGCCTCGTCAAGATAGCCATCCTTCTTCAGTATCGACGAGTCTTTGCCATCCGAATCATCCAAACCTGTACCTTTTACGGACTACTTTTCATGGGCGCCTGGACCATCACCATCGCCTTTATCAATATTCTCATATGTATTCCCGTTGCAAAGTTCTGGAACGCAGCTTTACCTGGACACTGTAGCGATGCTTTGACTATATGGTATGTCATGGCTGGCTTCAACCTAGTCACTGACATTTCCGTATTCTGTCTGCCTCTGCCTGTCATCAAGAGTCTAAAGCTCCCAAAGAGACAAAAGGCTATGCTCCTCGCAATTTTCAGCCTGGGGTTCTTGTACGTCATTATCATCCATACTATTGATTTATACCTAACACGACCAGGACTTGCATCACCTCGATTATTCGTATTCGGACATTGAAAACAGCTGCCTCAACTAAAGATCCCAATTGGGATAATGTCGACGCCGCGATTTGGTCTTTTCTCGAGGTTACTCTGGCTATCATCGCAGCGTGTTTACCAACTCTCCGACCATTATTCTCCAAACTCATGCCCAGAATCTTCGGCTCCTCTTACGGCCGAAGCAACGGCCCATCAACATCTGGGCAATATGCTCAATCCCGCAACTTTCAATACCTCAAAGATATGCCCAGAACAAGAACCGAAGATCGGCCTTCAGGCTCGATGGAAGATACGACTGCGTTACGCGAAGATGTACCACTCCCTCCAATCAGCCATAATTTCCATGGCCGAACTTTCACAAATATCAGTGTTGGCATCCCAGTCCAGGGACAACATCTCAACGAAAAGGTTGGGTCGCCGAGATCGCCAACTTCCCCAAGAGCAATTGCACCAATGAAGGGAGGGATCACAGCGACAACAGTTGTTACACGGGAAGTAATATCAGAAAGGGCTGGGGATGGCAGACTTAATAATAGTGAGACGAGTCTATGATAGCGGGGTCTGTGCGATTAATGTATGATAAACACCTAATACCTAGTACCTTTTTTAATTTACGACACTAGTTTCAATAGTCTTCAACATGGCATTGACTATATTCATGCAGGCTAGTGTAATCTCAACAAACAATGCGGTCTAAGACACTCGAACCACTTTTGACCGCTGTTTTCGAGCAAATAGAGTTACTAAATAAGACCACGGCACTTGTTTACTACTAAATCAGAAGCAACTACAAAAGTTAGAAAGAAGACGATGTATCGTAAACATGAATAACTTCATCGGCATTTACCACATTTCTATTATTATCCAGACCTTAACTAATGAAGCTTTGGGCTACTTGCACCCTTCATTTAAGGTATGTGATTCCGGATTAGGAAGTCGTTGGACGGGCGGAAGCGACGGCACGAAACCCTGGGTGACGCATTGGGGATAGCATCAGTTCTAGAT
The DNA here is from genome assembly GCA_013184415.1 of Fusarium concolor. Taxonomy (NCBI): domain Eukaryota; kingdom Fungi; phylum Ascomycota; class Sordariomycetes; order Hypocreales; family Nectriaceae; genus Fusarium; species Fusarium concolor. The sequence continues at coordinate 12,757 of JABCJY010000351.1, read as the reverse complement.
CTAGACCGCCATTGGCACCAACGTTATCAGATGATTTTTCTCGTATACATCCTCACAAACAATGTTCGTATACGTTCTAGTGTGACGCCACCACCGCCAAAAAGCTCGTATTGAACTTTGATCACCATTGTCTACTACGTTCCATTTTCTATAAATTCTGGCTATTCTCCAGCTTTTTGCCTCAGTTTAAATCATCAACTATCTCACTCTAATCTCAACAATCTCATCAAGTTAATACTTAAATTTTCATCATGAAGTTCAGCATTCTTGCCTCTCTTACCGCCCTTGCCGGCAGCGCTGCTGCTGCTAACCAGGCTGTTGTTACTAACAACTGCCCTGGTACTATCTATGTCCAGTCTTGGCCTTACAACGGTGGTGCCCCTGGCCCTCTGACTGCTCTTAAGAAGGGCCAGAAGTTCTCCGAGAACCTTCGCTCTACTGGTTCTGTTAGTTAACCTATCCTTTCCTCTATCATTCATTCCCGTGATCGTTGCTAACAGTGCTTCCTTAGACTGTCAAGATCGCCACCACCAAGACTCTTGACAAGCCTCTCTTCTTCGGATACTCCTCCACCTCTAAGCCCAACTATGTTTACTACGAGTTCAGCACGTAAGTAGAACCCGGGATACCTGTTCTTGACTTGCTTCTAACTCTGCCGCGATCAGTCAATGGGGCAACCCATTCGCCAACAAGCACAACATTCTGACCCCCGGCTCTGGATGCAAGCTGTTCGACTGCAAGCCCAACGATGCTAGCTGCTACAGCACCCCCAGCATGAAGAAGGTTTACGGATGCCCCAGCCCCGTCACCGTGTCTGCTACCATCTGCGCCCCATAAACGGCAAGCTCCTTGGACACAACACTACAGTTACTTGGCTTACTATCATGAATGGAGGTTACTAGAGTATGCATGGATGATAATGTTATGGATAATGAGATATACTGGGATAGATTAAACGTTTATGAATAAAGAGTCATCCTGGTTTCAAAACTTAAGCTTCCCGATTCGCCGTGCGTTCTTCAAACACCTGATTGCCTCGGCACGGCGCCACCAACAACACCAACAACAGAGAGCTACGGTGGCACGCGAAGATGAAGCGTTCAGCTATGAAGCTCGACTGCCAACAAAAGAATTGGGTTATACGATTGTGATTAATTGATTGACTAGTGATATTTCTGACGGGGAGATAGATAGAGAGTATAACAAGCTCCCGTTGCAATAGTACGTATGCGAAGGATAAGCATATACTGGCAGCTTGGCTCGTGTTTCTAGTTCTGATGGTAGGCTCAAATACCCGCGACAATTATTAACTCTCTTCTTCTATTTTAAAACTTATAACTTCTGATACTCTGATTTACTACTTTAAGCTGAACCGTTCTTTAGTTAGTAAGCTCAGCTGCGCTTGCTCAGGTTTTACCAACCCTTTTGAATCCGAAATAAGACAGTTACCAACAAAGGAGTATTCTGAACCACCAGTTCTGAGAATAGACGTACCTATGAGATATTTGGGTATGAGGCTGAGATACCAAAATGCATAGTCTACTCTGTCTCAAAAATATTGAAACATATGTCACTTCTATTTATCAAGACCACTATAAGGTATCTACTATCTTCAGTGGAGAAACTTCAGGAGATGTCAAAACGATCTCCAAACCCGATATTTTCAAGGCACGATTTGTTGAGTAGAGTATCAGGAATATCGGGGAAAGCAACTACCTCACATGACAATATTCTAAGTGGAAAAGAATGACATGTACAATTCATGCTTGGATTGAGTGAAGCGGGGCAGTTATCCGCCTTATAAATATAATGGCTTTTTATCTTATCCATCTAACTTCCGCTGAACCCAAACAACTACTATCTTCTTTATTATCTTGTACAGCATGCTAACGCGTCTTTAGGCATTATGGGCGCTGTTGCTGGTGAACTCGTAAAGCTATCAGGCCCAGACGCTATACACGGCATTATTCCACAGGCCCTAGCGAACTATGAGGCCCGGATCATCGAGGAGAGGGGCTTGTCTATAGGCTTTTCCAAATATGGGCGACGAACCATTATAAGAGATATGCATACGCGAAAGGCGATGATGCATGCTGCTGTGAGAGATGGAGGACCTGGAGGTGGCTTCGTGGCTTTAAGCGGTGGCTTTGGCACTATGGAAGAGGTACTGGAAGCTGTTACTTGGCGTCAACGATGCATCCACGATCGACTAGTCTGTGTCTACGACATTGATGATATTTATACAGATTTGTTTGCTTGGCTCAAGCAGACTGTCCATGCAGGGTTTCTAAGCGAGCAGGACGCTGCCCTCTTAGACGTTGCCAGGAATAGCGATGAAGTTATTACCCGGCTACTGGATGAGACGAGCACGAAGCGAGCCAGTCCTCACGGATTGGTCTGGAATTGATAAAGAGAAGAACCAGACTTGCCAATTTCCTTTATCAGTTCAAATTTTGATAGAGATAAAACAAGTCATAGTATCTATAACTTGCATCAATTATGTTTCAAATGCATTGAAGCACGTGACCTATGGTAAGTTTCAAGAGCCAACAGGACCAACAAAGCCTGACGGAGTTTTGGTTTATGCGCTTCCCCTTTCATTTCCATTAGGCAACAACATGGAGAAGCGCCATGGAATGATCAGTGCGCATCCCACTTCAGCTGCGTGAATTTCCTTGAACACATTTCACCTTAACTCTCCCAATGGTGTCTTTCAACAGTGCATCAAAGACGCCAATATGGACAGTCTTCCCCTCGAAATTTTGAACCGGATTGCTTTGTACGTGGTCACAGACTCAGAACTACATATATGTGCAGCCAACGAGAATATCCCCACGACATCAGTGGCTATATACGCAACGGTTTCCCGAGCGTGGCAGAATGTTATAGAACCTATCACCTTCCGACATTTGTGGTTGAATCCTGCAAAAGTTGATGTAGCCAGGGCTTACAACTATCTTGGCCCGTCTCGCCTCAGCTACATCCGACACCTCTAGTTTGAGATCGAATTTCCTGCCCATGATTACCATGTCTCTACCAATCCCGAAGATTATGATGACGTGATTGTGTTTGAAAAGGCTATGCGGCAGATTTTGAACCTTGCTGCACAGCTTCCGTCTCGAGAGAAAGCTCTGGTCAGCTTGAAACTTTGGATCAGATATCCAAGAGAATATGACAAGCCCAAGTGGCGGAGGCAAGAAATAGAGGATGACTATATTATGTCAGGCGAGATTCAGAAGACTTTCTTTGACATGACCGATAGGGAGATTCCAGCTCTTCCCGAGATATCCCATTTTCGGGCTGGCTTGGGGTCACGATCTCTTCTTTTCACATCAAGGTTAATCAATCTTATCGCAAGTAAGATGAGTCGTCTGACAAAGATTGATTTCGAACTGGAAGGCGCGGAGAAGTCGGATAATGGGCGTCGGATAAGTCTACGAACTGGCCAGTCTTTTCTGTCATATTTCTTCTACCTTTTAAAGTACTAACATCAATAGCATTTGCGAATACCTTAAGGAACCTACCATTGTCCATCGATTCTTTTAGACTCGAATATGTTAGAGAACGTCCAAAGGATTCGACCTTTCAGCCTCCCAGTATTATTCCGGCTGGTGCTCCAGGCGACATTCTTACCCGAGAACTTCGTTACCTCTTACAACGCGATGGTCTAAAGGAATTCATGGTCAAAACCAGTGTGGACAGTAGTATGTTCTGGACTGAAGAGGATAATGTCGAGACCGAGCCAAACTGGCCAACCATGGAGTTTCTTCACCTTGATCTCAATGAGGTTCTACCATCAGGCGAGCGAATCGTGATGAATGATCCAGATCGTTCTGACGACGAGTTCACTGATGACTCATACATGACAGAAGATCAGGATAGCGAGATCCCCGGCGAGGAGTATGCTAGGCGTTACAGGGACCTAGTTCACTGCCCAGTACAGTTTAACCGATTCGCCTTAGCTGCCTCACACGCTGCACGCCGAATGCCACGGATAAGAGAGCTGATGGTCACCCATGCAGAGTTTGTTTCTATAGGTGTTGGGTTTGTGACACCTCGCCCTGGATGGTACGAGAGGCCTCCTTTAGAGTTTGCAGTAGGCAGAGGGAGGGTTTCTGGGCCAAGTGAGGAGGTAATGGATGCCTGGCGAAATACTTTGGCCCTTCACAATTTGGAATGGAATGTGAGTTTCGAAGACTATGTTTCTGGTGGAAGCCTTCTCCAACTCTGGGATGGATATTATTAAAGAATCGGTAGCTAGAAAGAGCGCTTTAATAAACCTATAGCTAGGCAGCCAAGACTATAGCCCTGTGCACTGGTGCCTTGGTGGTTTTTCATCCAAGTGTTTAATAACCAGATAATGTGGATCTCGGTCGATTCATAAAATAGAACCTGTCTATACGTGATCTACTTACCGAGAGTATATGATAGTGTATCGTAGCATTCAAGAAAGTCCTAGTATGGAGCGGCCGCTGTAGCTGCTCGGGACTCGGCTTCCAATAAGCGGGCTTGGCGTGTCCAAGGACTCAGGAAGCCGCGCCAAGCCCGCTGACGGAAGTGGCGATAAATATTGTTAAGAATATTCCAAAAGACATAATAGAGAATTCAAGTATATATTGCTGTAAGAATTCTAGCAAAAACATACAGACATCACTGCAACTCTCAAGCCTCGACTTTTATCAGTCCTAAAACATACCCTTACCAACGATCTCCCAGTAAGTCCTACCAGGACCTCAAAGGTTGTCCACCACTAACATACCAATAGACACCGTCGATAGATTTATAATGAAGGCCAGCAACTTTCTTCTCAGCGCCCTCAGCCTGGCCGCAAACCTGTACTCTACCGAGGCTGCAGAGTGCGGCGGCTTTGGAGCTGGCCAAACCAGCATTGGAGCTTGTACCAATAGGGATGGAGACTACAAAGATCGCGAGACCTTTTGCAATTCTCTAGCAGGACAAGCAAGCTGGAAGAGAACCTGTGAGAATGGTCGTAACCACGACAAATGCCACTTTGAGTACCAAGGATCGGGAATGCCTCAGCAGATGTGCTGGGATGCATTTGACAGCATTATAAGTCAGTGCTTCAGGGCTCAGAATGGTGGTGGATATCATTATGGCACTTGGAGTGTTCCTGGCCATTGGTTTGTTATCGATCGATGCAGCGCATAAGGACAACTTACAACAGTCCAATAGTGCCGCTTTGAACTTACATAGGACAATGGCTACGTTAACTAGGAATAGCTAGATTTTGCTTACCTGTCTCATCTTTCAATAAGATAGACTATTGTAATATATAAAAAGAATCCCTTTTCTTACCTTGAGCAGTATATATGCTACGCTCACTGGAATAATGTACCCAGATATAGAAAATATGTTGAGAGTTGTTATTATTACCTGTACCCCCAAACGATTATGGTTAATGCCTATGTTGCGTGAGTGTTGCTTTGGGGTAAGTTTTCTTGATTTTTATTACGTTATTCCTGGCCCCCACTCCCAATCCCAGCTGCAGTAATGCTGATTCCACATACAGGTGGCTTGAGGACCCCCCAAGCGGTCTTGGCAAGAGGAGCTGAAGTTCTGCCAAGCCCGCTGACGTTGGGCTTTTAAGTATAAAACCCTTGACCAGTCCAGCAAACATCACTGCAGTCCCCCAAGTCTCGATTCGCCCCATCCCTCGGAATTCGTCTTAGTAACTATTCCTACAATTCTCAACTTTACCCACGACTAACACGCTATTTAGCCTCCCAATGAAGCCCGAAACCTTCCTCCTCAGCGCCATAAGCTTGGCTGCAAACTCCTATTCAGCCGAAGCTGCAGAATGTGGCAAATGGGGAAGCGTTCCAGTGGTCCTACCCACTGCGCCCACAGAAACGAAAATTACAAAGACCGTGAGACTTTTTGCAACCAATTTGCTGGGCATGGAAGTTGGAAGCAGGCTTGCAAGGCTGGAGGAGGCAAGTGTCACTTCGAGTACCAGGGAGGGGGTATGGATCGACAAATGTGCTATGATGCATATGAGAACATTATCAATCAGTGCTTCGCTAGGCAGCGTGGCGCCGGGTACCAGTACGGTGTTTGGAGCATTCCTGGTCACTGGTTTGTCATTGACCGATGCAACGGACCTTAACCTAGAAGCGCGTGGATGTAGGAGGAAGAGGTCTCTTGAAGATAGTTTATAGAGAATAACTTTCTCTTGATATTCAGCAACTCTCGGTTCTGGACAAACTTATATTCTCAACTTTCATACCTAAGCTCAATTAGATGGGCTGAGGTCATCCATATGTGAATACACTCTAATTTTATTTATCCTCTAAGCAATATGCCATTTACTTAACAGAGGAGATCGCCCAGGAAAGAAATATATAAAACGGGTTTTCTTTTAATTTTCTTGTACAGCCCCTCGCTAGCTCTCCTTCCATGCTCAAACACAGAATGTAATAATATCTGGCTCTAGGAAATCAGCGATCAATAAGTGGAACCAGCTTATCAAAGTCAATAGTTGAGCAGTCCCTGGTCACGTCATTTGAGCCTTTGCGATAGTGATCATGGGCTTTCTTTTCCCATTCTGTCCTTTCCTTCTCATCTGAGACCTCGGCTAGTCTCATTACTGTTCGGGCAAGGCGCAGATGCTTTGACTTGTCTGTTCCCGGTACGTCGTTCAGAACACCCAATGCCGTTCGGAGTTCGTACCTTAAACCCACGTCGATTAGCAATTAAAGTCTGTTTAGTAACATAGAAAGATCCTCACATTGCTCCAGCTCGATCTCCTAGCATGCCTAGAATACTACCAATCTTGTGTAAAGAGGCAGCTAATGAGAATTGAGAGCCTCCTGGTTGTGATCGAATATCGTGTACCTTGCGATGTACATCAAGAGCTTCAAGCATCTGTCCGCAGCCGAGCAGGATGTTTCCATAAATATACAATCGACTACGTCAACTTAGATCAGTATGTAATGTTAAGGGTCACCAAAGGTCCATGATCTGCTTACTGATTTTTGTAATATGAGATTTCGCGTTGGTCAGAAAGTCGAGTTTCTAAGTCAGCTGCCTTCCTCAGAAAGCCTTCAGCCTCTTCATGGCAATTCTTTAGCAACAATGTGCGGCAGATATTGAAATAAGATACCATTGAGATACCCACCGGAGCGTTGGATGACTTCTCACGAGCTTGAATGGCCCGCCTGTGGGATCTAATAGCATCGTCGACTCTGCCTTGCGAAGTATAATAATTCCCCACCTGCATATAGCTGTTCGCCAGAAGCTGATTGTCTGCTGGAAGAAGATTTTGTCTGATGTCCAGTCCACGTTCAAACAGCGGCCCAGCTTCGTCATAGCGATTGAGTGTTGAGAGGACACTGCCACGATTCACAAAAATTCTGGCTGCTTCAAGAGTGAATAGGCTAATAGCGCTGGAACACATTTTCTCAGCCCAGTCAAGCCGGCTTAGTGCCTCTTCATGCTGGCCAATCTCCCAGAGATACCTAAGGTCGAAGTCATAGATTAGTCACAGAGCTCTCCAGATATAACCCATCCACCTAGGTCAGACATGCCATGTACAATCACACATCATATTGATATATGCCCTGATATTGTCTAGTGTTGGCTTCCAATATTGTACTGCACTATCAAAAGCAAGCACATGTGCTAGAAAGTCGGCGCAACTATCCCAAGTTTCGTACATGTGATTGCCGAGGTTCTGACGTGGGAAATTGGCCGTCAAAATTGATAAAGCTATGTTAAAAGTCTCGCTTCTTGTTTCATTAGAGATAATCTTGATGCGGGTACTCTGTACAAGTCGATGCACTGAAAGATCCCCAGAGTTTTCGATCTTGATAATCTCATTAGCTAGAAGGTTTCCCTGTGCCTCGCGATATCTAGAAAGAATTACAGTTAGCCACAGTTAGCGGATAAGGGATCTTTCATTTATTCTTACTGGAACTCGTTTAGCAGAAACTCAAATCCCTCAGGGATGGGAATCTTTCCTTGAAGAGATAAGCGACTTGGTATCTTGTCAGGGTCTAGCAAACTGAAGATGTTGAGCAGTTTTGACGAGTCGCTGGAAAGACTCGCAAGAATAGTACCCCAGGCGTCTTGGAGGGTGGATTCATAAAGGCTACCACGGTCTGGGTAGGAATAGACATTGGAGTATACATCCGGGTTGGCTTCCAGTAAGTCCCACATTTCTTGGGCACTTGTTCGACTTTTATCCATGAAGGCACTGAGCTGTCGGAGTGCAAGAGGCCAGCCATGAAAGCGTCTGGATAAGTTTAGACATAGCTCTTGATTAGTTATACTCGAAGATTGATGGTTGAGTCTTAACAATAGAAGATCTCGACCCTGTTCTTCAGTGAGCTCAGATACTGAAATAGTGATTTTGTTTGGAAGACTCTGGAGAATATGATGGTTGCGGCTGGTGACAATAATTGCGCCATTTCCCTTGTGTGGCCAATAAGAGCTCAGCATGCTGGAGTCTGTTACATTGTCGAAGGTAACCATCCATCGCTTATCTGAACCTTGTTAGTCGATGGATGGATGCAAGATCTGTAACATACCCGTTCGAGTAAGGTGACCAATGACAAATCCAGCAATTGTTTGTACATCATCCGGAGTATGGCCTCCGCCGAGACTCAAAAGCTCATAAAGGGCCTTGAGGTCTTGAAGAAGTTTTGGCTTTGACTCTGCTGATAGAAAGAAGCTATAGTCATAGTTCTGCTCTTCCGCTTGCATAACCTGCTTCGCCAAGCTGGTCTTTCCCATGCCAGGGGTGCCAACCAAAGCAACGCACTTCGGCCATTCTGTAGGTGAATGATGTGATAGATGGGCCCTTGCTTCAGCAATCATGTCTTGACGTCCAGTGAAATCAGGATCATGTGCAAGGTAGCTTGGAAACGACATGCGCTCTATGAAGCTGTAAGATGAAGAAAGCAATGTCTTGGAATTGATGCTGCTCACCTGAGCTTTCGGAAATAGAGATTGGTTGCTTTGTTTCGGTCTCCCATGAAGGCTCTCTGGCACTGGGTGGTGATTCAACGGCATCTTTCATCGTTTCTTCTACCATGCTCATGAGGGTCTGATAGCTTGAGTTCTGCTCGCTATTGAATTTGCATATATCTCTATGAGAGGAATTTACCGGGATGGTGTATTCGTTCGGAATATTCAGAATCGCCGAATGCCTAGGGACAACCTTTTTCAAGTTTAGTAGTGAGTTTCTCTTTCTATTTGCTGGACTTACGATTCTACTTTTTAAAAACCTTGGTTTTAATTTCTCTAGCTCATAGAGAGAAATCACGCGAATGGTTGAGTCCCGTAGTACAGGTACAAAGTCTTGTCCAAGCCGAAATAATGCATCGGAGTCTTTCTGCAAGGTATCCAGGTGCTGCAGAGCGACTGTCTTACACAACGAGACAACTTGTGCTACAGCTCTTCCTAGGTTTGCGGTCTCACTACCGTGGTGCGGTGTTCCAAAGAACGCAATGCAGCAAGTGTCGTTATAAATCGTTCCGTGTATTCCTTGAGACCTTGCCAGCGTTAAAGTCTGTTATTCGTATTAGTCTTGTAATTAACCTGTCTGTGAGTCTGCCAAAGTCGGATACTAACGGCTTTTACAACTAAGCCGCCTAGGCTATGTGCGAAGAAAATTAATGGGCGCTATTTCCATTATTAACAACAAATATCAGCTGAGAGTTCTAGCTGATATTATCCAACAAACCTTCTGTCCAGTTCGAGTCTTTCTTCGTGATCTCAGATCATTAAGCAGTTGTGCGGCGGCGTCGCCCACCCCGCCGGTGCTTAGAGAGAGAATCTTGGAGTCGTACCCAAAGGTGAGCACCCGAGTTTTCGGCAACCGCTTAGGGATGAAATCCCGAAGCCATAGTAGAGGATATGGCTGGGTGCATGACCATGTGTTTGTTGCATGGCCAGATAGGCCATGAATTGCGACGATACTAGACCATAGTCAACATTATGTGTACCTGTCACTCGACTTGTGCAACGAACTCAGAGTCACTATCCGGGGGGTCAAAGAGCGTAGTTAGTCCGTCAAATTTGTCATCGATCCTTATCTCTGTTTCTTTATTGGAGACCAGCTTGGAAAGAATTGCAAGAGCCTTTTCCTTATAAGCTGAGTTTTCGAAAGTTACTGTGGCCTCGAATTGTTCAGAAGATAGGATTGAACACCCCATGGATTGGATAAACCCTGGACCTGTCAAAGATGCTAAGTGCTCCTTTATTTGTTCGAATTCTTTTTCTTCTGACAATCCGCAAATTCGGATAGAAGACATCACGAAGGCTAGACTTTCCTACATGATATGAAAAGCATCTCACAACGAAACAAACAGATCTAATGACAAGGGGGTTGGGACTGATGTAACGAGGATCGACTTTGTTGGACAACGTAACCAAGGAAAACCATCAAAGTCCTATAAAGGGCAGTGGTAAGCGAGGGAGGCAAGGTCGTCCCAGTCCACCCTATATTACACAGAGCCTCATTGATGATGATGCCCAGTAAGATGCAGGGGAATCAGTGTGGGTAGGCCTCAATGCGCCCAGGGATGAGCCTTCGGTATCAGATGATCATAGGACACATCCAAAGGTTTGAGCGCTTTACGGTTACCCACGTCGACATACCTCCATGGATTTTGTGAAACCCCAATCTACAAAACGGACGAGAATGTTGGCTGGTACATGTGCAACTCAGGCAATCTTACTTTGTTTGCGAAAAGCCCGACCGGGAATGATGTAATAGGCAATTCTTCCGGACTCGGTCAATGGAACCTTGCATCATAATGCCTGCTTCTTCAGAGGGAAGCAGCCATATTAATGTCTAACAGTGGCACCAGAACTTGTGAAACTTTCCTTTCGAAGATTTCATAGATATTTGGATTTTTCTTCCCAAATTACCATTACCAAACACAGTATTCAACATGAGCAAAATGAAGGAGCCGACCGCGGGTCCTGGACAGACCCAACCTTGGCGAGAATGGTGGCCTCCAAAGAATATGGATTCCATTTCTCAGGGCGAAATGAGTAAGAAGCCTTGGATAAACTGGTCTCCTAACCCTCAAAAGCCAAATGAAAAGCCTTGGTTACAATGGGTGCCAAGGGATGAGCATATCTTCTCACGCCATGATGACCCGAATGGAAGCACAGAACCTCATGCTCCTGGTTCTCCCAACCCTGGGTCTCCCAGGCCTCTGCCAAGTTCGAATGCCGAGGGAGGTTGAGGTTTGCAGTAGAGAAGCGAACTATTACTCCAGGTAAGACTTCTCTATCTTCATATTATTCTTCTAACTAAGGGGCATTCAGATATGGCTCACAATCCTCCCAAACACAGCTCTATTGATGTGCAGAGATGGCAGCTAAATGATACGAATTTCATAACTTCAAATGGGTAGCTCAATACTTTGTATATAGTTTTTAGTGTCATTCCATGACAGCTCTGTCGTCACTTCTGTCCGATAAAGATGCCCCTCAGTCACTCCTCATAAAATACAAGACACCGAAATTCCACACTCTCACGAAGTCTTGCATCTTTCGGTGCAAGTGGATTATTAAACGAGGTGTGAGCAGTGACTTGAACATGTTAGTCTGGTCACCTTTCTTGATGTGTTTGTACTTGCATCGAGAAACATTCACAGCGCTGTCCCAACACTTCAGCAGGGTGAATTCGTTGGTACGCTGGCGGCTCAAGAAATACCACCGATGATCGGGATGGTGGGTGACGAGGTATTGTTCCCCAATGTAATGAGGAAATATCAGGTCCGCAGCCATGTAGTCCCTGTCAACATCTATCGTCTGCCAGTCGCAATACGTCAAAGGGCAATCATCGAGCGGACCAAATAGTGGCCTCCAAACGCTGTAGGGCTGTCAGCAGGCTAAAGGTAAATGACTTTTGTTGGGCTGGAATTGGGCTACTTAATGATTTGACACCTCTTCTCCAAAAGGCCCGCTCCTTTCGGACCCATGTGAAACAAGACTCTGTTTTCGCCACTAAGAATCGTCTGATCTAGCAGCCATCATAAACATTAGTGTCACATACCAAGACTTGGAAAATTCACCGGAATGGTGGCTGACAATCGGTCAGCAAAGGCTTACCACAATGAGCTGAGTGACTCGGCTGACGTGTCACCCTGGTGTTTTCCCTGTCTTTATCGACTTGTTCTCTTGTCTGACGCTTGCGGACCTGTGAAGGTAACTTAGATGGTGGGTTGAATGTTATGTGTCGAAATATGCGTCTCGTACCGTATGGTCGAAAATGCGGACATCGACGGCCCCGAGGCGACTTTGGAGGAGTGTGTTAATGGTGGGATAGTATTGGGTCTCAATCCATGCATCGGAGTCGAAGTTGCCCTCTTCATCCTCTTCCCTATATTGGAAGACCTCAAAACCATGGCTGTCGAGTTGGAAACTGTCTAGCCTGTTGCGAATATCATGAAACTGAATGTTCTGGTACTCTCTGGCAACTTGATTGCTTTGTCGCCCGTCTGGGGCAGGGACATTGGAGAAAAAGGGTTTCTCGGTCTTGTAGAGATCCAGAGGCGCAGTGTAATTAATAGAAGATGTGACCGTCTCCATTTCTGTTAATCAACTTGTACCCCGGCAATTATCGCCGTGGAGTGTGGGCTAAGTAGGTAGCTAATTTAATTTTTCAAGCTTGGAGGCTATGTCTTCCTTATAACGTGAGCAACCCAGCTTCCGCCATTACCCCCCTTCCGCCACCCTTTTCTCACCAAAAATCACTATTTTCAAGATTTTATATAAA
>JABCJY010000350.1:0-69328 GCA_013184415.1 Fusarium concolor | reverse complement strand
AGTAATACAGTAAAGTAATACTAAAGTCTTTTTTATAATAAAAGTATTTAAAAAGGGGCTGTCGGATTTGGAGATTTCGAACTTATCCGAGGAATTGTTCCGCGATCGGACGCTAATGGAACGGGTACTCACTCCACTTCCCCACGTCCCCCCGAATTTTCTTGATTTTAAATTCCATTCACGCGACTGGCTGTCACATTGTCGTATCTTCAGCCTCGTCAGTACGATTCCAACAAGCAAAACCCTCCAGCTGATCAACCCTCATCGAAAGGATAATGTTTAGAGCCAGACGTGCAGTACAGGCACGTTCTACCGTTCGATCTTTTGCAACGGTGGCCCGGGTCAGGGGACAAGCCCCATTGAGTCGATTTGAGAAAGATCACAGTGTTGATTATGTTAGGTTCTTGAATAAACTGCCCCAACTACGAAAGATGTGAGGATGTTGCTGACTCGGGGATTATCTTTCACTGACTTACCTCAATTAGCCTTGACCGCCCTCTAACTTATGCTGAGAAAGTTCTCCTGGCACATCTCGATGAAGAGCAAGACGATAAAGTGATTCGAGGTTCAACTCAATTGAAACTCAAGCCTCGAAGAATCGCTTGCCAAGATGCCACGGCGCAAATGGCTATTATCCAGTTTATGACTGCAGGACTCGACAAGACGGCTGTTCCCACTACGGTTCATTGTGATCATCTTATTGTTGGACGAGATGGCAGAGAACAAGACATTGAAGGAGCGTTAGAGAGTCATGGCGAAGTATATGAGTTCATGTCAAGTGCCTGTCAACGCTACAACATGGGATTCTGGAAGCCAAATGCGGGAATCATTCATCAAATTGTACTGGAGAATTATGCCTTTCCGGGTGGTATGTTGATTGGCACCGACTCTCATACTCCAAATGCTGGAGGTATGGGAATGATCGCAGTGGGCGTTGGCGGTGCGGACGCTGTGGATGTCATGTCAGGGCTTCCTTTCGAAATTACGGCGCCCAAGATTATTGGCGTCAAACTTACGGGACAATTGAGCGGCTGGGCCAGTCCAAAAGGTATGCTTTCGAGTTCTGTAAATGAAATCAATACTAACAAGCGAAGATGTTATTAGCGCAGTTGCAGGTATCCTTGGAGTTAAGGGCGGCACAGGGAACATCATCGAATACTTCGGCCTTGGAACTGAAACACTATCGGCTACGGGCATGGCTTCCATCACAAACATGGGCGCTGAGACAGGAGCGACAACATCTATTTTTCCTTACTCTGAAGCAATGTCTTTATACCTCCGTTCCACCCAACGACCAGAGCTAGCCGAAGCTCTTCAAGTAGCTAAGCACGAGCTCAAGGCGGACGAGAAGGCAGAATACGATCATGTTATCGAGATTGACTTGTCAACCCTGGAGCCTCGTATCAATGGGCCATTCACACCGGATCTCTCAACTCCAATCTCTGAAATGGCTCGTGCTGTTCAGAAGAACCAGTGGCCGGAAAAGCTCACCGCTGGACTCATCGGCTCGTGCACCAATTCTTCGTACGAGGATCTGTCTCGTGCTGCGCACTTAGCACGCCAAGCTCTTGATGCAGGTTTGAAGCCTAAGATGCCGTTACTTCTGTCTCCTGGAAGTGAAAAGACCAATCAGACACTCAAACGCGACGGTGTGATTGATGTGTTTGAGAGTCTAGGAAGTCAGATCCTTTCTAATGCTTGCGGACCGTGTTGTGGTGCATGGGATAGAACCGACATGAAAAAGGTACGCTGTCTTGCCTCATACGTCGTCAACACAATTTGCTTACACCAGCTTAGGGAACCCGGAACTCCATTCTTGCATCATATAACAGAAATTTTACTGGGCGTCTTGATGGAAATCCTGCTACCCACGCATTCCTTTCCTCACCTGACATGGTCATGGCCAAGATATTCTCTGACGACCTGGGTTTTAACCCACTGACAGACAGCCTTACTGCCGAGTCTGGAGAGGAGTTCCGCTTTCGGCCTCCCACTGGTCATGCTCTTCCTCAAGGTGCATATGAAAACACTGACCACGTCTACAATGCACCTCCAGAAGATCCGAAGGTTCGACAATCTGTTACTGTCCAGATATCACCGGATTCCCAGCGTTTACAGAGACTAACACCATTCAAACCCTGGTCTGGGGAAGACTTTATCGATTGCCCTATCCTTATCAAGACTGTGGGTAAATGCACAACAGACCACATCACTACCGCTGGTCCTTGGATGCGTTTCCGCGGCCATCTCGAGAACATCTCCAATAACACCCTAATCGGAGCCGTCAATTCTGATAATAATGAAGTCAACAAGGTGGAAAACCAAGTTACCGGGCAATATAGCGGTGTCCCAGACACAGCTAGAGATTATCAACGACGAGGACTTCCGTGGGTCGTTGTAGCAGATCACAATTACGGCGAAGGCTCTTCACGTGAGCATGCAGCTCTCCAACCGCGGTATTTGGGTGGTGTTGCTATCATTGCAAGATCTTTTGCTCGAATTCATGAGGCGAATCTGAAGAAGCAAGGGATGTTGGCATTGACTTTTGCTGACGGTGCTGCGTATGACAAGATCAAGGGTACTGATCGCATTAGCATCGTTGGGCTCTCGGAACTGGCACCTGGAAAGAATATTCAGTTGAAAATTTCGACAAAGGAGGGGTGGACTTGGACGACAGAAGTCAAGCATACCTTGACGCTTGAGCAAATCGAGTACTTTAAGGCTGGGAGTGCACTAAATGTGATGGCCAGTCGGCTGTCAACTAAGTAATCCTAGTCTTCCTCTCCATACCTGATCTTAGATCCCACTATCTATAAGGAATTATTCCAATGAAGATTCCTGTTTTCGCGAACACATAATTTCAAAGATGTACCTATCCACCAAGCTGTCAAGTATATGGAGTGAGAATCTCACTACAGAACATAACTTCTCCCCTAGCCGCGGATAAAAATTTGGGTCATCAAAGAATACTATCGTCGGAGTTCCCTCTCGTCTGTCTGGCAGCTAAGTGCTTTTAGAAAGAGAAAAGGCTGGAAACCAGGAGTTGGATTGCAACCCCAGCTATCCAGCTCCCTTTTAGAAATGCCCACCCAACCAACAAACAACCCACAGATTCGGATAAAACTCGCAGATACCATGATATGATAATACAAAACTATTACTCAGCCCACTGTGATGTAATTACCAGCATGATAATCCATTAGCGAGACCAGGATTCCCCTCTTTCTTTATCGCACATGAAGTGAGTCATTTTAACTCGCACAACCTCACAATCGCCTCAATTTTTTATCACACTAAATTAGCTTACTATGGCGTCTCCCAAAACTGGGTCGCCAGCTAAGGCATCGTCCCCGGCATCAGCGCCGAAGTCGACGCCGTCCCCGACGACCCAACTTATTCCCGCTGAAGAAGGGGATGTGAGGCTCCATGTGACATTGGCCATCAGTTACTTTGCTAACATATCTGACAAGGAAATCCCAGATGATGTCGACTCATCAATCGGTACAGACATGTAGGTTCTCGTATTCCTTTTTGGGGCAATGGATATTGATAGTACCTTTCAGAGACAGTTCAACTGCTTCCGTTTCTTCGAGCATTCTTCATTACAGAAGTGTTCAAGGACGGACATTTCACAGCGACAAGTTTGTCGCTGATTACGCTTTTCCTAATGATGAACAACAGTTAGAGTCGGTTGACATTACGTACGAACAAAATACCAAGTTATTGAGACCGAGTACTAAAAGATTCTCAGTCACCACTACCTAACATTGTTGCTTGACGGCCAGTTGTACCTCGCTCCTATCAAAGATAATATACAGGTATGCAATAGAGAGTTACATATTTTTAAAACACACAATAATAAACTCTGATCAGAATGCACTTGATATTGGAACAGGAAGCGGTAAGTTCGAAACACCAGTCAACGTCCAGGGCTAACTGGTGGGTAAGGAATCTGGGCCATGTATGACAATCGCAGAGCTTATTATAAGCAGCTTACTCATTTAATCACAGAGACTTTGCCGACGAATTTCCCCAGGCGGAGGTAACAGCTACCGATCTCTCACCAACACAGCCCAAGTGGGTTCCACCAAATGTCCGCTTCGAAATAGACGACGCCACTGAAACCTGGACTTGGAAGGATGATTCCTTTGATTTCGTCCACATGCGTTACCTATTTGGGGCCATTCAGAATTGGACGGCTTTATATCAGCAAGCCTATCGCGTTTGTGCGCCTGGGGGATGGGTTGAATCTGTTGAAGCTGATATCCACCTCCTCAGCGATGATGGAACTGCCGAAAAGGAAGAGTTCTATCAAACATGTAACAAGCTCTACGAAGAAGGCGGTAAAGCGATCGGTCGGCCTTTCTTTGTACGCGAGTTGCAACCCAAAGGAATGGAGGAAGCGGGATTTGTGGATATTAAGACAGTAGACTACAAGGTGCGTGTTGAATCTGGTAGACGTCGTGAACGAAGTTCTGTCAATTAGCCAGAAGCTGACCTTTCCTGTCTTCAAAATTAGATCCCCGTAGGCGGTTGGCCTAAAGATCCAAAGCTCGCAGAGGTTGGACGGTTCGTTCAGCTTACGATGGAAAATGACATCGAAGGTAAGTCAAATCTCTTCGGGTCGGGTCACATGCTCATGCATCATCAAGGATACACCCTGCTTTTATGGAACAATGTCCTGCAGTGGCCCAAGGATGAATACCAACTGTTCCTTATGGGAATACGCAAGGCTCTTCGTAACCGAAGCGTTCATGCCTATTTCTTGGTACGATATGTATATGGTCGGAAGCCTGAATCGGAGGCCTGAGTAAGTCAACGCAATGCTGGTTTCACGCTATTCAGATAGCAGAACCCACTATTTGGAACAAAATATACGATTTGATGGAACTAAAAGCCTTCCTGGAGCTATTTTTCATGAGACTAAGAGAGATTCGTAAACCCCGATCTAAGATGCGTATGTTGATGTGACTCTTCTGAGCAACTTGGGCCTCCATCCTAATCAGAGTGGCATGTCACGGTAGTCCCTTATATGCAACCTCACTAAGTGTTGGGATATGGATTGAAGCCATGGCTTACAAGTCTTCGCCACGACATTTGAAATGGCTTCATTCAGTATTGAAAATTTAAGATGAAGGGTAAAGTTGAGCGTTCTGTTCCCAACGATGCTTTATAACAGTAAAGATTGTACGTACAGCTCATATTCCAAGCTAGCAAATACGTCTTCAATACAACCATTTATTTACCCCTACATAGCTTCCATATAACCACCTCGATTGCAGAAACTCATATGGTATGGAGTCTGCACATGAGTTGTGGCCAGTGGAGGCTTATGTCACGTATGGCTGATAAACAGTACCATTCTGCTGCGCCTCACGCAATAGTCGCTTGTTAGAGCGACTGAGCCAGATCTTCATGGCGATAGCGCAGGCGCTGGATGCTAGACCAAGAGCCATCATACCGATGAAAGCGCTGATATAGCGAGGTTCCTCTTTCGCGACAAACATGAACGGGGCAGTGAAGTTTCCTATTAAAAACTTGTTAGCAATTGCAACAGAGCCGTGTATATGAACCAAACGTACCGATTTGAGACAAAAGATTGCACAGCGCAACGGCAGCGGCTCGCTTCTCGGGAGTCTTGGCAAGAGCACCGCTGACATAGCCCATGATCAGAGGATTGGCGATATACATGCCACCAACATAGATGAAGGAAGCTCCATATCGTGCCTGGGGGTTGGTTGTCGCCAGACAGACAATGAAACCAAGACAGGCAACAGCGACAGGAATGGCGTAGTGCAGGCCACGTTCCTTGACCTTGTCAGAGTGCCATGCATTGACGTACGATCCGATGGCAGCAAAAATGTATGGTGGCGCAGTCAGGACCAGCGCAATGACTGGGCTGTATCCCCAATCTGCGGCCAGACCGCGAACAATTGATGGATAGAAGTTGGAGAATCCATAAGCAGCGGAGATAGTGATGTTCATCAACGTAAGAATGTAGAGCTTCGGGTCACGAACAGCAAGCTTCAATCCTTCCCAGGCACCAGTCTTGGCCTCGGCGGTTGAGGGACGATCAGCCAGCACACGTGCCGCAGCAACCTTGCGCATGTCCTCTGTCATAGTCCACATGGCGCTACCTGATGTAGAGTCGGGGTAATCAGGAATGAACCAGATACAAATCATAGCAGAACCAGCACCAGCAGAAGCAAGGATGATAAACAGCCACTGCCAGCCAGCAAGGCCGTGCGCCTTCTCCAAGGTAGCATAGGTAGCCGCGGCGATAAGACCGGCGGAGCAAAATGCTATTGTCTGTGCTGAGTACAGAATAGCCATGCGTAACGCCAATTCACTTCTTGTGTACCAACAACCGAGAAGATAAATAGCTCCAGGAAGAAGAGGTGCCTCAACAAGACCAAGGGCGAATCTTACACCCATCAATCCAGAGTAGGATGTAACTCCGACAGTTGCGGCGCTAACGCCGGACCAGACAAGGGCCATGAGACAAAGATAAAGACTGGGCCGAATCTTGGTGATCAGCATATTGCTGGGAAGCTGACCGAGGACATAGCCGAGAGAAAGAATAGAGACAGCAGACGAAAAGTTGGTTCCAGTCAAGTTCAGATCCTCGTCGAAGGTACTCAATCTGGCTTGTCCAATAGATGCTCTGTCCAGGTAGTTGAAAAAGTAGAGGCACCAAACACAAGGCATCAGAGTCATGTCGAGACGACGGACGATCTTCTTCTCAAGTTCGCGCCAGTTGGGGATACCCAAGGCGTCGATCTGCTCCTCTGGACTGGGGAGGCGACCTTCATTTTTGAGGAATCCATCTTCGACCAGAGCCAGTTCCTTCTCAATGGCGGAAGCGGTATCAGGCTTTAGATCATTCTTCTCGGAAAGAGGGGGGTTGACCTGAGTTGCTGGAGGGTTGATGTCTTGAGGCGCGTCGCTGGCTTTCTCATTGGGGGCCATATCTCTTTGATACGTTTTGGTGAAGAAAATATGGATTCAAAAGAATTGACACTGGGAATGTCTGAGAAAGAATAGACTTGGAAGTTCAATCAAGTCGGGGGTAAGAAAGACGGGAGAGAATGATCAGAGATAGCATGTGGAAAACAGCTTTTATAGATGAGAAAAACGAGTAAATCGGTACTGGAACGAAAACCCCGCATCACTCCAATGTTTTCTCTTGGCTGGGGAAGCAAAGTTTGCTTGGAGTTGGGCCAAGAGTCCGGGGGATGAATATCATCTTGTCGAAGCTGGGGTTTGGAGAGCTAATGGTGGGGTAGACATCTCTTTGTCCAGACACACGCGGGGCCCCAGATATTGGACAGATATCTTGTTGACATCAATTCAACCGCTGCTAATATAACTACTTTCTTCTAGATCTGTATTGGGGCTTTTTGTCAATATATATGTTGTTGTAGGCGGCTAAGTTTGAGGCTCCAAATTCATGAGCCTTCAATATCGGGTAATTTTTTAATGGGCTGGCCTGGACCAACTTAGTCTGCAACCCCAAAGCAGTATCGTTCAAACATTTGCGTGCCTCTATTACGCTTCTCTATTACGCTCACATGCTATCCTCATTCTGTCTGCTAAGCTTCCATTAAAGCAAGAAAACTCTATTTTTCAAACTACCAATACGCCAAGCATAATGAACTTGCCCCAGGAACCCGGTCACGCAATAACCGTTGCACCATGGAGAGAACAGCGAGCGTTCCCGTGGCCGACTTTTCCCGTGCCAAGCGAAAAGTATCCAATACAAAACCTCTGTAATATGTCTGGCCTGATCAGCCAAGAGCATATTTAACGGAAGATCGGCACTAAAATACAATTAAAGCTGGCAATGGTTCCTGGGCAGGGAAAAAAGGTTAAACTTAAGCTTGAGCAAGATCTTGGCTGATGGGGCTCTGTTTCTTGGCTTGCCAAGAATAGCTACCCGCGGGAAAAAGCCTCCTAGATTTTTATTCCGAGGCTTATGTCCGTCACGCCGAGCTAGTCCCGCGGGAGATACGCATATGAATGACTCCATTCAGAGTTGCAATGGGGTGATGAGGAGAACCCTATTTCCTCGGGAAGATTTTGAGGTCCTATTTTACGCATGTAACCTTCCTAATTTGAGGTGGCCGGGAAGCTTTCTCTCTAATGTAGCTAGCTATTCTTGTCTTTGGCCTATTAATTAAGCATATATCCCGATGGGTCAGTCGCTCCATGCACTTCCCAAACCGTTCACTATTTTACTTAATATCATGAGCTCCATCGAGTCCCCATGATTGCAGCTGTAAACCGCTGCAGTTAATCTATGGAGAATTGCTTGGAGGGGTTAGTTAGAAAAAGTGTCGGCATAGGATCGGGAACCAATTTTGCTTCCGATACGCAACACGCACTCTTACTGGCTGCCAGCTCGGTAAGCTCCCCACTACCCCAAGACTCGAGGAGGAGTGATTACCATTATCTAGGTAAAACTAGATTGGCCGTATCGCGATATATATAGTAACGTTTGGGGGCAAAGAGGCACTGAGCTCTGAATATTGACACATAACACAATAGCTCTTAACCTCAAGTCGGCTGACACTTATTTGTTTCAGCAGACCTGTTCTGGCCTCCGATTGCAGTAAAAGACAGTCCCCGACCGGTCTTGATGCCGCTTCTCCACAACGCATTTTTGTCACCGCAGATTAAGGATTGTAGCAGCTTAATCGCAATACAGCCAATGGAGGAATTAAACTACAGTAAGTATCTAGAGGTATGCCTGAGATGCACTGGAGGCTGCATTTTTGTACAAATGAAAGTGTGACATCTGAGCTTGGGGGCTTGGGATTCTTAAGTCTCCGGTGCATAGGGACTCTGATTTCTTCTTTTCTGCGCGATTTAATAGAAGGCTATAAATTATTTTACAAAATAAACAAGGCTGGGCAATACCCCCTGAGAGTATAGGTCACTACTTGTTGTATCAATAAATACATGGTAGATAAAGTAAGTACCCTGTAGCTTGCTTGGTGGGGTCTATACCAACCTCTACTTCCTTCACCAGTCGCAGTTGAAAAACGGTCCAACAAAACTCAGATAAAGGGGGCCGATCTCAAAATATCCCCCGCTTGTCCCACACTAGTGATCAATATACTGGGAATTAGTAAATTGATCATAAAATCAGTCATGCTGGAGTTGAGATGAACATGGATAGGAAGACCAATTAGTTGAAGGCATACACGTGCATTTGGTTGTTGCATATATTATTCTATACCAGGACTAAACATAGATGGGTGCTCAGCCAAGTTGTCCCAAAAGTCTATCTCGAAATCCCACGGCTCCAACTGGCATTGTGAACCCCAAAGGCTGCCTTCAGATATAGTTTGCGGAACATCCAGGCCTTGAGCCAAGCTTTGTTGTCTGTCTTGGGCATTAAATCGTACTAAGAACTTCTTGATAGTGTCAATAGCCCTTGATAATAGTGCGTAGTTCGGCTCCAAAGGTCGGACAATGGTTCCAAGGTCTACTGCCGTGACGACAATTCCCAGATCGCGTATCGTCTGGGCATCTTGGAGTGGGTCGCACAGGGTTCGCCTTCTAAGCATCGCTATCATGATGATCCCTATTGCCGGAAGGCCGTAATGCGCTAGCTACAACGATAATTAGCCACAACAAAATGTCAAATTTCATGCAAGGCGTGCTTACCCTCCACTCAAAGCTTGTTCCTGTTGAACACACCAGTTGGCCCCTAAGGATAATGACTTCGACCACCAATGAGAGAATCTCTTGAGAAATAGCCACAAATACCGTATCAGGGCTCGCTGGTGACCCTAAGCATAGAAGACGCAGGAGAAAGAGGACATGGAGGTATCCGAGCCTTGTACTGACGAGGAAATCTCGTTCCCAGGCTCCTCCGTTATAATTCTTTAAGCTACCCTCCATTCGGAAGCTTTGTGGTAGTGCAGCCCACTGCAGCTCAGCCCGTTGTTGGAGATCACTTTGGATTATGGATTAGTAACTGTAGCGTTAATTGCCATTTATGTATAGCTCACGTACCGAACCCTCTCATCTAAGTTTCCTTTGATATCCTCACTAAAGATGTCGAGGATTTCTTCCTTCAAGCATGCGCAAGCGGCGGTCCATTTGGTCTCAGCCCAAACGGACATTTCAGAGTGACTATGCCAATGCAGAAAGTCGTGAAGATGATATGTCCCGTTTCCATCACTAACTGGCTCTCTTAAGATGGCATTCATATGGCAGAACTTCTTACCCAGTCGTGGTGGACGCCCAAGAAAGATTGACCAGTTCTTGTCGGCCGAGTAAGTTCGTGCAAGGGCAGTTCTACGGATATTGACCAGGAACTCGGGCAAGTCATTCATGGCCCCCAACTTCTCGTGATACCCAAGCGTTGCGATGGAGGTGATTACGTCGCCCAGCTTACGGTATGAATAGTATGCTAGCAATGAGATGAGTAATGATGATGGAGTATTTCTGGAGGCACTTGACTTACATTGAACTCCGAAGACATATGAGTAAGAGATGAAGTTCTCGTATTGAAAGACTAATTGTAGGTCATTCAGTGTATCAAGTGACAAGATTGCTTCGACGGCAGCATCGGTCGATTTGACAGCCAAAGCCAACAGCTCTTGTCGGCGGGTGCCATCGAGATAGAGGGGAGGAAACGGATAAACTTCTGATGATGCTCGAATAACAGCACAGATGAGGAGACCTAAGACCTCCAGACGGGTGTCGGATCCTAGAGTCTGTAAACAAAAGTCCTCCAGTGTGAGAGGTGATTGGATCGGTAGCGGGCGACTCGAGTTTCGGAGCAAGACCCTGGTATATGATATATACCGATCCTGTCTAGTTTGTGTAGAAATTGAATGAAGAATGTCTAGCACATCAAGGCAAAGGTCCACCAAAGGCTCGGCGAGTGCAAGGTTCGCTCCTGTTGCTCGCCAGAAGGAAACGAGATTCTTAAATGCAGCAGCCGAAAACGAATCTAATAAGCTTTCTATGCAGCCTGCCACTTTGGTAACATGAACCTCACTCTCCAACCCGAGAGGTGTCTCCAGAGCGGGTGATTGGGTTATGTTATTTAGCAGGGGGGTTGGATCATGAATCGGGACCTCATCTTCAGATAATTGACTGAAGATTGCAGCATGGCTTGAGGCGCCTAGATACCCTGGGTTGGGATAATTGGTCCTGGCGGGAATCGGAGTTGAAGGGGGATTGGTAGCAGCAACAACGCTCGCAGACGTCAGGCTAGATGGCATCAGTAGCAATTCGTGATTATCTACGCAACGCTGTATGCTTACGGTGTTGAGGGCTCAGTGCGATTGGAGAGGCTGGAGACAGCACGCCGTCGTTTTTGGGAGAGCCTTGTGTTGCGATACACACAGCTATCATCTTTTTGACTGGCATTACAGCGACCACATGTTGGTCTCGCATGATCGCAAGATAGTTTGGATTGCCTGCATGGTTCGCAGGCTGGGATTCTCGGACCTCTTGGCGGTGGCATTCTCAACTGATGCTGGTACGCACAATCCGATGACGGCATACAAGTCGGAATTTAGACCCTTGATATGGTTCTTCGGATATTAGTTCATGGACCCCGCGATTTGAAATTCCGAATTGCTGACTGGCTTGCTTTAGCTGGTTGGGGGTTAGTCTTGGCCTACTTTCCCCTCACTGAGTTGATCCTCTGCGCTAATCGTAAACGATAACGACGGCGTAGATTCGAGAGACAGAACTTCTAGCAAGATGAATTGGCATTGAAATACAAGTGAAATAAAATTAGTGACACAGAATTACTCTCGCTGGTTTTGATTCTAATTAAGCAATTATATCATAACGTCTACAGCGGCTCCTTGGTCCTCCATTCTTCAACAAGACCTTTAAAGTTACACAATCGGTACGGCTCCATGATTTCCTGATACCAATACTTTTTCCGATGATATGGCAAGCCAAGGTCGGACAAGAGAAGATCGACGTACGGAATACTGTCAAATACGAGGTCTGGGCATCTTTCTCCCGCGCCACCTGTCTCTTTTGGTCGCCTTATTCTTTGAAACTCTGTATGATAGAATGTGTCACTCTGAATTGCCTCCATGTCAGGGGAGTTCTCTGAGTTGGTGCTGAGTTGAGGGATCTCATTGTCGAAAAAGGCCGTGATCCAGAGTGCTTGGGCCTGCGCTAGGATAGACGTGTGAAGGGTCAACTGTGCACCGATCACACATAGATTTCTCATTCGTATAATATCTGAGTCGCAAGGCAATATGAACCTATAAAGCCGATAGGGAGACGCTGGATCTGTCGCTTCAACAAACAGCTTTGCATGTTCTTTGTCAAGGATAACAGGTATTTGTCGTATTGGTTGTGCTCTTAGCACAGGAACCTCACGGAGGATATCGGCCCTTGCTTTCACCTCTAACCTCTGGTCTTTGTATCCAGGTCCAGGAAGTCCTAGACGGTTTTCAAGGCCTTTTGGAAGGAATCGTACATTGGGTCTTGTCTTCCAGCCAGTACAGCAAATGACAGCATCTGCTTTGATAACGGAGCCGTCAGATAGATGGACAGTGTCTTCTGTCAACTTGGTAACTTGTGCTGCGTGAGCTGTAATCTGACCGGTCTGTGCTAGATCACACCATCTTGTTTCGTAATTATGGATGCTTAAAGAGTTTCCCATCCAGAAAGTTGAGGACCATGGCTTCAAGGCCGAAGTGCCGGAGCTATTATCGTACGCATTATATTGGGTGACCTTGTTGTCCAGGTAGCTCCAAAATAAACCCGAAAGCTTCCTCCCAATCCATGTACGCTGTATCAGGGCACGTATAGGCCATGCAGACGGTCCATAGGGGTTGGGGTCCAACCACGTAAAAAGACGAGTTGCTGAGGCCGCAGAGATAGATCTGATGAAGCCTTCCATTCTGGCTGGCCAGCACCAGCTTGGACCGCCACCTGACCGCCTCATGACCATGTGGACCTTTGCACCGAATCGAGTAGAGGCGCCGTAGCAAACATCCCAAGCCGACTTGTTGCCGCCAATGACCACAACGGTCTGGACATTCGCGAGCTCCTGTGCGCGGTGTTTAAAGTCTTTAGCGTGAAAAACATGCCCTTTGAACGCCTCCCGTCCGGGCAGATGAGGTATGAAGGGTTCCGATGTTAGGCCAGTGGCCAGAACCAGTTTTGAGGCAACAAGCTCTCCGGACTGCCCAACCTCCTGGTGCGTGCCTGATGATTCACCAGCTTGCATAGTCAAGAAAGAGATCTTCCAGATCCCGTTTGACAGCAGTGTAGCTGACTCCACCTTTGTCCTCAGCCGAATCAACGGAGTCAGTACAAAGGCGTCACAGAAGTCGCAGAGATATCTGTAAACAACTTGACCCGGGATATGTTGGCCTGGCTCCATGCCGTAATGCTTGAGTATGAGTGGAAAGTCACTGAATTCGTAGCTTCCGACGACATTGTTGGTCTTCAGCCCAGGGTAAAGTCGCTCATTTGCCCAAGTTCCCCCAATAGACATGGCATAATCCAAGATGAGAATTTCGGCTTCCGGATGTAGCTCGCGATATGTCTTAGCCATCGCCAAACCGTGCCAACCTATACATTTCGTCAAATACATATAAATGCCAGTCAGAAGAGTCGGTACTTGCCGGCACCAATAATGACGAGATCAAAATGTTCCGTCATGGTCAGCTAGTCGAAGCAGCTCGTGAAGCTAAGCTATAATTGACTGAACGAGAATGAGTTTTGTGCGTTGATATGTGTGACTTGAAGCTTGTCTTCTCGGCGGAAAGTCAGTGGCAAAGTGCGTCTCAGGCAGAAGATATAGGCAGATAAATTCCGATGTGCTTCGTGTTCTCCTCCCTTCCTTGTCTCAGATGCCATTGTACAAGGCTCTTGCTGCCACGCTTTGATTCGACAATTAATCTACTTTTCTAGGATTACTGTAAGACGAAGCCAAACCTTGTGTGGGGAAAACTCCAATCGGAATTGGATTCGGATAGTTATCAGTGAGATGTGGCTTCGGATATTGCCTGTCTCGGATATCTCGGATAGTGCATCAACGTCGGACCCCGCTTAATCTAGACTGTGTATAACTTATTCTCACGACGATAAAAGAGGCTTCTAGGCACCCTGGCACAACTATCTGTCCATTTCTCTGTCAACACTTTGTCTACGAGAGACAACTATTACTTCCTCTGGAATACTTGGACATCATGGGCAAAGACGCCGCTACCGTACTAGATATTTCCCTTTGGCCAACTGCACAGGCCTTTGTGGATAGATGCACAGAGTTTCTGGCAGAGGTCGAAGACTTGTGAGTGCCTTGTATCTCCCGACGCTGAGGGCTGGCCAGTGTATATGAACAGCTCTGACAATAATGTTTAGGACACCAGGAAAGGATCTTGAGGCAAGACTAAACAAGGACTACGGACCAGGAAACCCACATTATGAAGCCTTCTGTTCCTACATCAAGCAGGGCCTCGAAGAGGGATGGGTTGCCGAAACAGAACTCGATGGCCGTAAATACCGTCGTGGTAAAATCACGCTACCTGTTCCTGAAACCAAGTACTTCAGCATCACAACTGTCTATATGGATAGCCAAGAGGAATATGCAGGACAGTATCATGCTCACCCTTACGGCGAAATCAATTGCGTCGTACAGATCGATAAGACAGCTGAGTTGAAAGGAATGCAGGGTTGGCAAGGTGCGGGTTGGACGTCACCAGGGCCCGGTACGCATCATTATCCTGAGGTGAGAGGTGGTGCTTTAGTAGCACTATTTTTCCTGCCAGCAGGTCGCATTTCTTACAATGCTAAGCCTGGAGAACCACAGCCCCTTAGTGTTTAGCGTAAATTGGCGGTTGTGATTGGAAGAAGTTTTCAGCTTTTTGCTTCCTTTGAATAGCTATGTGCTCTAAAGTGAATATTACACACATGGGAAATGAAATTGTATAGCAATGATATGAATGCTTTGTATGGTACTCAATTGAGACCTATCTATTTCCGTAGTAACCCTTAAGAGCTCTGTAGTGTAGGAAGTTACAGAGAAAATACCAAAACCTGCTTCTCATCCTAATCCGCCTAAATAACCTTCGATCCAAAGTTTTTAGGAACCTCAGGCCCCCATACCGATAACGGCCCAACCACATCTATGTTGGTTGGTGTTAGTCTGTTCACAACATCACCATCAGCGTAATGCTCTATCTTGAACCCACTCGGATCTGCCCAGTAGTCGAATATCTGACTACCTAGTACGTGCCGACCGACACCCCAAACACTCTTCCAGCCTTTACTGGCCAGCCAATCATGCCCAATGAGTTGTGTGTCGAAATCAGCTACCTCGAATGAAGTATGGTGGCAAAATATCTCCTTAACGTGCGGCTCAGCGCGTTGCATGAAGAAAGAGTGGTGATCTGAGTACTCGTCACCAAGGTCCAGATGCATAAAAGTGAGGACATCGATGTTTGAAAAGTCCCAGTGATATAGAATGTCTGAGGGCACGAAGTTGAAGTTCTCTGTGTACCATGCTAGCTCTTTGTCGAAGTCTGGAACGACATAACCAAAATGTCCCAGTTTGTGAACCAGAGCTGGTCCGGGGTGATAGCGTTGGTATTGGCCTGAATAATCAGTAGTGATCATAGTGTGGAGGCCTTTGATGTCCCTACCTCTTCTTGGTTTGGTAAAGGGTTTGTTGAAGGGACCTTGCCGCTCATGAGTAGCAGTTGGTTCCTCCGGATCAGTCTCTCTCTCTTGTTGGCCATAGACAACGTGAAAGAAGGTGTTATCTGGTCGATTGAATGTAATCATTCTCCCACCCCCAGGACCATGCTCGAGTGAGACTCGCTTGGCCCCTTCAATGGCAGCAGCCTTCTCAAACTCTGCCTCTGACGCGGCAACAAAAGCAGGGCCAAGGAATCGCTGCTTGCCGTCTTTACTCTTGGATGCGACATAGACAAAAGGGTCTATGCCATAGCCTCGATAGTAAATAGTGTCCCCAATTCGATATTCTTGCACGAAACCAAAGTCTTTGGCAAACTTTTCGAATTTTTCAAGGTCTGGGTGTTCAAAGTAGACGTGAGCGATACGGGCTAGTTGAACCTTGGATGGGTCGTTGGTGATTGTGGGGATTCGCATGTCAGGCATAATGGCTTCTCGCACGCACCGAGGGAGTTTAGTCAGAAAAGTCAACGCAATATTTAATGCCAAAGACATGGTCATAGGTGCCAAAAGTTCAGACTTGGCTTAATGGATGGCTATAGTTATTTATCTTGTGTTTTATTATCACATCTTTTCTTTCCATAACACATAGCTTCGCGTTTCTCCGACGTCATACAGCAATGTATAGTTAGTGGCGTTCCGACACCACCTAGTCCTCCCCACGACCCACACACACTTCTTATTTGTCGGCGGAACTCCATGTCGATCTCGGAGGAACTTTAAGCCCTGATGATCGACCTTAGTTACATACACGGCGCCCCACGGATATTCATTTGCATGTAGAGCCCGACGGAAGTTTCGGTGTAAACACGGCCCTGTATGCTTCAACGTCAAAGACCGAACTGGAATGGAATGCTTGAAGTCAATGCGTAACCGCGGCTCTTCTGTGCTACCAACGCTGGCTCGCCGTTGCAAAAGCCGGACGAATGGCATTATGACACATATAAGTCGCCGATGATTTGCTTTTGCGAAGCTACGCGTCACAAACTTTCTGTGATATCATCAAAGATGGCCACTACTTCCTACGGACCTCCTTTTGCGCTTGTCACTGGCTGTAACAGCGGTATTGGAGAGCAACTTGCGATAACCCTTGCCCGTAATAACTTTACCGTTTTCGCCACAGCGAGACGCGCTGAGTCTTTACTCTATTTGACAAAGAAGTATCCTAACATCGTCGCGCTTCCACTTGAGCTCAATGACACGAAGAGCGCCGAGAGATTGAAAGATTCCGTGGAAACATACACAGGAGGACGCCTCGATATTCTGATTAATAACGCGGGAACACATTACGCAGCACCTGCCATGGACATCGACGTTGGCGAGGTCACCAAGCTATTCACAGTTAATGTTGTGGCGGTCATACATATCTGCCAGTTGTTTATTCCGTTTCTGCAGAATTCTCCCCGGGGTCGTCTTGTACAAATCGGAAGCGTCACCCGCGATGTTCCTGTCGTGTGCCAATCTGTATACAATGCGTCCAAGGCCGCTCTTAGCCAGTACACCAAGACCTTACGCGTGGTCGGTTAGCCCCTCTTCTCCAATAAACAGTTGGGAACTAACAACTTTGTGAAGGAGCTGAGACCTCTATCTATCGAGGTGATTGAGGTTGTCACTGGTTATGTTCGTAGCAATATCCTTCGCCACGGTGTTCTTATTTCCGATGATTCGCTTTATCTCCCTATCAAAGAGACAGTTGAGGCGATCAAACATGGAGGAAACAAGAACGGCACGCCGGCAGAAGAATATTCTCGCGTTATAATCAGCCAAATACTAGGACCAAACACGAAAGCTGAGATATGGGCAGGCCATCGTTCGCGTCTTTTGCGGCTTATGGTGATATTCTTCCCGTTATGGTTACTTGTATGCCAAATCCTACCTATCTCTATGTTATTTTGAATGATTATCTGACTGACTTGAACCGAAGGACTTGACTATCTCTCTTGTTTTCAAAATGCACCTCATATCAGAGGCGAAATGAAGTATCCAGCAAAAAGACATCACTTGTTAAACATGGCTATCTTTAATAAGATGCTCGGTTAGATGAATCAGTGTGTATTTCTATACTGCAATACATAAATATATTACGCAGACATGGAACGAACCTAGACGATAGCCGGATCCAGAGCCGGGCGAATATAAACCACTCTTTATCGGGACCCTGATGTTTCATACTCGAGAGCGTGCTGCTTGCTCAACCAATCAGACTGTATGCTTAGTAGGTGCCGATGAGGAACGAGATGGGGGTCGTGCGTACACTACATAACA
Organism: Fusarium concolor; assembly: GCA_013184415.1. NCBI lineage: Eukaryota > Fungi > Ascomycota > Sordariomycetes > Hypocreales > Nectriaceae > Fusarium > Fusarium concolor. The sequence goes on along the minus strand of JABCJY010000350.1, from coordinate 51,367 downwards.
CAGAGCTAAGATCGAAGCATAATCTCACCAATGATTTGTATAATGTCTCCAACTCAACATCTTTTCTAAGTTTATAGAATAGTTTGCTGCAAATAATCACCAAATACTATATACAACATGGAATCAAAAATCTCCGTTGGAATGAAATGAATAACCCATGGTCCATCCTTCTCCAGACATCTCTCCAAGTCCCTCAAGTTCCATCACACAAGCTTTGTAACAAGATCTCAGATCACAAGACATAAAATGCCGTTGTGCAAGGTCTTCAAACAAACAACAGTTCAGAGCTTACTTAGAACAGGGCTTGCCATCAGTGTTGCCGCACTCGTTGGTATCAGTGCACTTGGAGCCACAACCATAGTCAACAAAGTCAGAGGGCGTGGTCTGCTCCCAGTTGTCCATACACTGAGTTTCGTCTCCCTTACCCCAGTTGCATCGCTGGCGGCGATATCCCTTCTGTTTGAGGACCGTCTGCTGGGTCCAGACAGTGTGGCAGCCGCCATCGTTCCATGCACAAGCAGTGAGGTCTTGGCCCGATACACAGCGGGACTCAGTGTTGGTCACCGTAATGTCGGCCCCCAAACTGAAACCCTCAAGCTCGAAGCCAACGCTGGCACTAACGGCTTCAGACCTCTCTTGGCAGACTTCGTTTCCAACAAGCTTTGTGGCAGTGCAGGTGTCGGTGCCTGTGCAGTAGATGTTGCCAGATGCCTTCTGCCACGGAGTATGCTCAACTGAGGTCTCGACAACGAAATAGTCATACCAGCAGTGGCGGACCTTGGGGAACTTGTAGGGGCGGGTTGACCTATCTGAAGTAACGTAGGTGCCTTCACCGTCGGTGTACGGACCCTCATAGGTCCTGGAGCCATCGTCACAGACCGAGTATTGGGTGTCCTGGCGCTGGGCAAGAGCATGTTTGGAGGTGGTTGGTCCAGCCTGGGCGGCAGCCAGGAAGAGGGAAGAGAGGAAGATGTTTTGGACAAGCATAGTGACTGTATTTAAAGGATTGTGTTGGAGAGTAGATGATTGAGCGAGTGTGAGTGATGTTGAGAGTGATGTCTGTGATTAGGATGGGGTTTGACGTGTTCTTATAGTAATTTATCGGTAGGGCAGTGAATGCCTTCCTTATTTTCCAGTGGCCCTTTAAAGCCAAGATTATCCCATGAACCGCCAAGCACCAAAGGACCATGGAAGCTGAAAAGCAAGGCTTGTAGTTGTGCATCTTCCTTGATCCCATACTACACAGATATCCACATCTTTAGCGAGTCAATAGCCAGAATTTACGATCTGCAAAATTGATGCAGTAAGCTGTACTACATTAATATCTTAGCGTAATATTTGCAACATATCGATAGCAACTACAATAGTTAGGTGAAGGAGTATTTAACCTATTCTATTGTAAGGCTTTGAGATCATAATATTTACTTATTATACTTTACTCCTATTTCCTTTAGGAATTGGTTAGTCGCTAGAAGCTGAAATTCTACTTTATTTACTAAACTAGTCAACAATGATCCTTCTTTCACAATTCTCTAAGGGCTGTATCATGAAACAATAGCCCCCACATTAAGCCACTGACAACGGCACTTCGGGCTCCACTCGTTTGATTACAGATAAGCGGCGTTTACAATTGCCAAGTCGGAAGTGCCGGTGTATCCAAGCCAAGGAGGGCTGTAAGTCTTGATGTCTTTTAGGAGACACTGCCTTAGCAATTATCAGCAGTCATAGCGTTAGGCAGTGGTCGCGACTGGTCGACTTGGTTTGGGTGACTGTTGCTTTGAGTAATGAATGGCCGTTAAGCATGACTGTTTCATATGTTTTTCATGACAGAAACCCAGTATTTCTAGAATATTGTCAATCTAAATCCCCTCAAAAATCCACAAGCACTTGTCTGATGGCTCATGGTTAAGATATAAACTTGAACTTACAGACTCTGCACCCGCTCCTATGGAACGAACCTGTGACGCAAGCCACCCTGCGTTTGGAGCAGGCTCTACGTCGAATCTGGCTTCGACATCGCTGACATCCTGGTTGAATATGATTTGAGTAGGAAGATCAGGATACTTTATCGAGGGTCTTCCAATACCAACGCAATCACAGGCGCCGCTCCTAATAGCCGCATTGACCCCATTTCGACTCCGGAATCCGCCGGTAACAATTAGAGTAAGCTCCGGGAACTTGTGGCGAATCTCTTGGCTGGTCCGCAAGAAGAATCCTTCGCGGCTGGTTGGCTCAGTGTTGGCGACCCTTGTTTTCAGCGAGGAATAGCTGGTGCTCATCATCTAACCCATGATGAATAAGACTCCACATAAAGTAACTCGAAAGGGGGGTACATACTTGGGGGTCTTCAAACGATCCTCCACTAAGATTGATATAGTCGATTTCCTCTTTCTGAATTAACTCAATCTGCTGCATCATATCAACCATACCCTTCTCGTCTCTGAAATCTGCTGAGTTTATCTTGACACCAACACAAAATGTTTTCGGGACTTCCTTACGGATCGCCCGAATCACGCGAAGAACTATCTCGACACGCTTCTTGGCTGATCCACCAAACTCATCAGATCGTTGATTGCTGGAAGATGACATGAACTGAGAGAGCAAAAACCCATCTGTCACTCTCGGTCAGCAACGCTGCAGATCTGTCTCTACATATGAGGTCACTTACGTCCCGCGTGTACTTCCACGCCTTGAAAGCCAGCCTGGAAGGCTAGCCGTCCTGCTCGAGAAAACTGAGCGATCACAGTATAGATGTCTTCCGTGGTCATAGCCCTGGGGGTACCAAAGACTACTGTACGTATCACCTTGGCGATGAGGTTGTCTCCAAGGTTGATGGGGATGGCACTGGGTGCTATGGTCTTGGAGAAGATGCTTCTCTTACCCGCCCCAACTGGAGATTGTCGTCCTGGGTGATTTCTGCAGAGCCACTTGGTCAGTTATTTACTTGATTGGAATATTTCTCTGTGCCGTCTACTACCTACAATTGGGCAATCATATGACAGCTTTGTTCTTGAGCAGCGGCTGTCCAGGCCGACCAACATTGAAGTACAGTCGGAGTGGATCCGCTGATTGCAACATCCTTCATGCTACCAAGATACTCTTCGGAGATCATTATATTGCCTAATAATAAGCTAGTAAGCCTTAATTCATATCTTCCAGATGTGTTGCATTGATCAATCTCAGATCGAAAAGGATAAACAGAAGAAATTAATACATGTCTAGAAAATATCGCTATTGAAGGTTACTTACCAGTAATGAGAGCCGCCCAGCCACCATGAGCCCAGCATTTATACAATCTTTCATGCTTACAGGATGGCATAAGGTCTTCTGACATTTTTTCAGACATGGCAGTCTTGATGAGCCTGTTCTTGAGAGCCAGCCCACATTGTAGCCGGAGTGGAGAGCCAGCCGCAGAGCTCGTTGTTGCCATTGTGAGTGGTAGTGAAGGGCTTGGGCGTGGAGTTAGAATATTTCAGTTAGTTGACCAATTTCGCGGTTGCAGGGTGGCATGAAAGGTTAATCAGCAGAAGCATGTCATATGTAAAAAAAGAGATTCCAACCCTCTTTTACCTCGGAGCTACAGCCATCAGACTCGAACCTAAAGTTTCATAACGAACAATGCGTCGTTATCAGGGTTGAGATAGAATAAGGGCCACTGGGCTAGGTTAGCTAGTTCCAAGCTTGGGTCATCGGAGGAACTACTGATCACCAACGGAGAAACACTTGATTGGCTGTGCGATCCTCCGATGCCAACGTAACATCAACCCCTCACGCTGAATATTTTAATGTCATGATCAATATTTTGTTGACGTCCAAGCGTTAGTGCAATATTAGACAATGGGGTAGCTAAATAGCGAGCCTCGGCACATCTCAAACAATGTATGGCCGTAGATTAGACGTGACAGTTGACTCGGCTTCGATACAATATAAGTGCCGGACAGAAGATGCAGAATAGTCAGTATAGAAGTCACCAATCTCACTGAATCACACAGCTGTTAAGAACCTCCTCCAAATGGAAGAGACACAAGTTATCATTGTTGGCGGGGGGCCAGCAGGTCTCACTCTGGGCCTTTCGTTAGCCAGGCTCAAGGTTCATGTTAGCAACTAAAGCTTCAATACCCTCCAGACCCATTTACTAACCAAGTCTCTTATATAGTCTGTCATTTTCGAGAAGGATGCTGAGATAACCACAGACCCTCGAGGGGTTTTCATTACTGGGGATTCTATCAGAATACTACATAGCCTCGGAATAGGCGGTGAGATGTCCTCGATAGGTCATGGTAAGCCAGCAGGCCGCATCCGATTGGGCAACCCGTTCAATCAGTCCATATGACATAAGCTGATACCAAACAAATCTAGAGATGCCACATGTCAATGTCCATCAAGGCTCTTTTAGTACCAAGCCAGTTTTGTCGGTTGACTTTGCACATTCCAACAGCCTTAACCAAGCATTGCCTGAAGGTATTTTGCAGATCCAACCACGCTTAGGTATTCCTGCCTTATTATCCACGAAGTTTCATACCTATTTACATGACATCACAGAAACTGCTTTGAGGAAAGCAATTGAGAAAACTTCGTACTGCTCACTTCGAATCTCCTCCACAGTTATTTCCAGGTCATCCCAAGATCCACCTATAGTCAACTATGAGGACAGTCAAGGCAGACGACAGCAGATCAAAGGTGAATGGCTTATCGGTGCTGATGGCAAGCTCGGTATCGTTCGGAAGAAGTTCCTTGAGCCCATAGCGGGCATTAAGCAACAGACTGGGCTTTACCCCTACAGTGGTACGTGGATAGCCGCCAACCTGAAGATAAAACTTCCAACTCCAGAATCTCATCCTGCTTTCCCGCTCTGGAAGCTCGGTTATTCCCCTGAGGAAGTTTATGATCTCTTCTGGCCCGTTGGATGGCACTTTTGCACCCCGCCTGGGAAGCCCACGGCTTGTGGGAGGTTCGGCCCTTACAAGGAGAGGCTTTGGCGCCACGAGTTTCGCGAGGAAGAGCCAGGAATTAACGACAACTCTGAGGAGCTTTTTTGGGAGCATATCACCCCAATGATCACACTTCAAAAAGACGCTTGTCGAAAGCGTATGTTCGCTGGATCTGTACAGTATCCACGAGACTGTATCGAGATTCTCCGCTGCCGGCCTTTTCACTTTGTTCACAAGGTTGTTAACCACTGGTTTGATGGCCGCACCATCCTTATAGGTGACGCAGCTCACGTGTTTCCCCCCTTTGCAGGCCAGGGCATTGGGAGCGGCGTCAGGGATGCTCATCAACTTGCCTGGAGGCTTGCTTTGATCGTTCATCCAGACGCACAGCCGGACTCGCACAAGAGACTTTTGGGAAGTTGGGAGTTGGAACGACGTCGCAGCGTTGACGACGCTGCTCAATTCTCCATGATCAACGGTCATATCTGCAATAACGAGCCTTCGTTTTGGATGCACTTTTGTTTCCGCCTAGTGATGCTCATTCGATCCATGCCTTTTCTCCAGTGGCTAGATTACACAGCTATCAAAGAGAGGAAGGGCTTCTCAGACGTCAACAATGGCTTCTTCCTTAAGGGACTACAAGGCGGTTTTCGCCTTCCACAAGTTCACATGAAATCCACAGGACGAGAGGGTTCGTTCTTATCTGATGAGCTATTTCAAAAAGGTGACACCATTTTCACTATCCTCGTGATCAGTGATGGAAGTCCGGAAAACCAGTTGAGCCTCTTCAACGAAGCGAAAGTAACCGTTAATGCTGCAGGGCTTTCATCTGTCATCTCGGATCAGGCCATCGTTGTTTACAGCTCGCAATCCAACGACGTATTGCCAGGAACTGATACAACAACCAACCATGATGGGAAGACTAAAGGCCCGTTCACGGTCTGTTCAGCTTCCCCCCATCTTGCTATTCAAGGACGTCTCGTTCCTGGATATGACAGATATTCGCTGATTAAGAGTCTGGGCAGAGCAACCAAGTTTGCCATTATTCGACCAGACTTTTTTATCTTTGCTTGTGTTCCGGATATTCCAGGGTTGTTAAGTTCTCTGAAGCTATTGAGAACCTCGATTGGATTTGGGAGAGATGGATTCCATTTAGATGCATAACCGTGTTAGCCATGATATATAATGTGTAGCCTTGATTTATCCCACGTAAATATTTAATATGATTCCTAACCAGTAGATATTCTTGTTTATACAATTTCGCTTATGTTTTAGTCTTTGATTCAAGCATATTAAATCATTATGTCTGTTAGTTCTTTAACACTCAAACTTACCATCCTACCCTCAACCAATGTCTCAAGAACGTCAGATACGTCTGTGAATTTAATACACAATTTTCCCAAGTATTAGCTTCTGCATTGTTGCCCTAAATGAAAAACTCCCAACAATAGCATTCAAGAATGGAACCAAAGGAGAGCTCACTTATTTTAAAAGAATGTTATCCGATATCTCCAAGAAATAGATCAAGATTACACATCTAAAAAGGAAAAACGATGCAACACGTAGTTGAACGAAATGGAATATCTCGAATTGACTGGTGAGTTGAAATAAAGCATAGCTCGTGTAGCTGACCCCGAGGTCGTGTATAGTACTAAACTATTGTCTCAATTCCATTTCTGACAAGGTGACTGAAGCCTACAACCATCGACTAAAAAGGAACATCACAGTTGCTTGAGCGAAAACGATTATACGTGTAAAAATTCCAACTCTACCAAGGGTTTATTAGCCAGATAAGTTTCATGGAGCTTCGAGGTGGACGAACAGCGCTTACTCAAATTTTATCGTGTTCCTCAATGTACCAACCCTTGCCATAGTGACCTCAATTACATCGCCATCCTTCAGGAATACCTTTGGGCTTTGGAAAGCACCAACTCCAGCTGGTGTTCCTGTCATGACAGCTGTACCTGCAGGTATAGTAGTGCCTGGAATGGGGTTCGAGGTTAGCAAGTCGCGAAGCTAGTCAGGCCATACTGGTTACGTACCCTGGCTCATATGGCTCAAAATCTGTTCTGGTGAGTGTATCATATCCTTCTTGAACTCGGCCGTCTGTCGTACGGTTCCATTAACTTGTGTGACTGCTGAGAAGGCTGAACCATCACCAAAGATAGCTGGACTGATCAGCGTAGGGCCGATAGGCGCAAATTTGTCAAAGGCTTTGGCAAAGAAGAACTGACCAGCTGAGTGTTTCGGAAGTTGATACATGCGACAGGAAAGATCATTCCCCAAGGTGTAACCCAGGATAAAATCCTTGGCTTCTTTTGGCGACACGTCGCGACACTCTTTCGAAGTCACAAAGACCAGCTCACCCTACCAGACAAATAATCTTAGAAAGGCATCTGCTTTGTCTCGGACATGTATCGTACCTCGTAGTCGAGTAGACTTTTCGCACAGAAATCGTTAATAGGAATGTCTTCGTTTGGAAGGGCAAGAGATGCTGCTGGTTTTGTCCATAGAGGGGGACATGATGGAAGTGAAAGCTTGAAACTTGTTTAGCCACAAATTAGAGTGAGTCTCAAAATACATAGCAACATACCGAAGCTTCCTTCGCATGGCTATGATAGTTCAATCCCACACAATATATCGGGAGATCGTCTCTGGGTAGGGGCGCGAGAATCTGAATATGGTTCGCATAAAAGCTTTTCCAAACAGGAAGGGCATTGGAAACACTAACACGACGAATTTTGACAGTCTTAGGCTCGATGCCGTCAATTAGGGACTGCAAGGATTTGAACGCAGTGAGTTTGGCCCCGGGAAGGGGAGGGCCTTCACCGTTTGGACCAAGGTCGGCAAAATATACTTCCCCATCTTCCTCAGACTCAAACTTTACAAGAACAGAGAACGAATCCATGATTCAGCGTTGTCCCTTTGTCCATAATCGTCAGCCAAGTCAAATTTGGGCTCAAGAGTGGCCTGCGTATGTAGTTATTTACTGACGCCGGCAACGTAAGCAAACTATATGCATTTTGGAAGATCTACTATCGCTATTGGCAGATTGCGGAGAAGTACGTATTAGGTAGCAAGTGCCGAGAGATATCCCCGGTGGGTCATGTAGATGTAGCTCCTCCGACGCGGCATGAACATGCACCCGAGGTGCCCAGAATGGTTTAGTCATCGGAAGAACTTGATTTTCCATCGTTCGGAGTATCCTTCAAAGGTCCACCCACTCACTACCTTGCACATTCCACGCAACTTCGAAAGCATCTAATTCCTCCACGGCCTCAATATTGTTCCCGAACATTGGAATCGTCTGAGAAGCCTATCTATCAGTATCTGTCACGTAGGCTTGCAGGGTTTGAGTTACCAAGAGTTTCTCCGAATGGAGCAACAGTATGTGTCACCGTCTCGTGACGGCGGAATATCTAGCCCAAGAAACGACGGCCCCCGCCAAGCCAGCAGAGTCTGTGACAATTGCATCCGGTTTGTTAGCTATCCGTGATTGCTGTTCGACACTCCTAGCTGACCTTATATGTGATAGCTCCAAAGTCAGATGTAAGTTATGTTATCCTACAAACTTCTCGTACTGGCCACTGATACTAATCTGGGGTGTACTCACAGGCGACCTGGGTCAACCAGTATGCTCTCGTTGCTCGCAGCGTGGAAAGATATGCACATACTCCACCATCCGCCGTCGACCTGGACCTGTTCCCCGTTCCGGACGTGGGGCACGAGCAATCCGAGACCTGCAAGGTCCACAAAGTGCTTCTTGTGACAGTATGTCTTCTCTTCGCAAGTGTTGACACCAACTTATTGTCTGTTCTGTAACACAGGTCAAGCGACCTTCCAGAATGACGCTATCTCTGTTGTTGCTACTTCCTCATCAACGGTTTCTTCAGCTGCGCCAGCGTCTGTTACATCACCCGAGAGTGCTGAGATTAACACAAGTCCGGTGCTCTTCTTTGACTCAACAGAAGTCGAAAGTTGTAATCATGGAAATGTAAATATTTTACCTGAAGAAGAAATCTATTTGTAAGAGATGGTACCTCTCACTTACTATACTCTGACGCTAATTGCTATAGACTGGATGAGTACTTCAAGACTATTAACAATGCCATACCGCTGTTTTCCATGACAGCAACAACACATACAAGCGAAATCACAGCAATGTGCAGTCGTGATCTTATTGAAGCCCTTCTTCTCGTTACAGCGAAACTTTTCAGATTCAAATTCACCTCGAGCCATTTCGACCTAGATGCTCACATAGACCAAATGCTAAGTACCACATCCTTACAAGAAGACACCGCAGGTGACTTTCCCACTCTTGATCGGTTTCGCAAATTTTGCCTGCTCGCCTTCTATGAGTTCCACCAGTTTCCTGGACAGCAAGCTTGGATGCGAGTGGGAAAGCTCGTTCGTCTATCCTACTGGATGGGACTTGATCGGTTGGATATAATCCAGTCCGTCTCTCCAGAGTGGATGAATATTAGTTACAGTGAGCTTCAGAACTGGAGGCTCATTTGGTGGTGTGTGTACCGTCTCGACTCATACGTTAACCTCTCATCCGGCATGCCTTACCAGATCGACGAACGATTTGTGAATAGCTCTTTTATTCATGATCATGGTATGAATCACCCACTAGAGATACTTCCAGAGCCATGCAGACTGCCCTTTGACCCGAGTGGTCTTCCCAATCTTTTAGTATCTGTGAAGAATGGCCCAAAAGCTACCCTGTTATTCAACATCCATCTCATCACCACTACCATTCTACGTCAATTCGGTAGAGCCATAGCAATGGGCTATTTTGTCTCTCAGGGAGAGGTGAATGCCATTGTTCTTAACGCCGAGCGTACACTTTCTGCACTGCGTCTCGGGCTTCCTCCAAGGTTCCTCAATCCTGGGCGTAATGCATTCTTGAACGAGTCAAATAACGATCATCATGCGCGGCTCATAGCGGTTTTTCATCTACACATGGCTCAGTTCTTAGCTGCCCTTGCAAGCTGTCACTATCTCCCAGAAGGGGATGATTGGACCTTTAGCTGGCAACGAGTTCTTGAGGCTTGCCAAAACATAGCCGGAATAGCAGAGAAGTGGGATAGCAACTTTACTCTCACCGTTGACCCTGCAGTCTCCTTCATTCTCTTCACTGCTCTTGTTTTTCTAGACATCCACAAGAAGTCAGCTGAAGCCACCGATAAACATCTCATATCCGAAATCGAAAATAGCGAACTCCTTCTCGTGCTTCAGCTAGAGCAGTTTGCGACTTACTGGAAACTGCCAAGTTTACTGATTCGTAAGTAGTCATTCCCTGGACAAGTTCATTTCTCAAAGGAAATGCTTATTCACCCCATTACAGTCTCATTTCGAAGTTTCAAGGAATCCGTCACAGGTCCTCTCTCCTATCACCATATTCAGCTTATACTATCACGGTTCGAGAGCCCGTTGCATCCAAGATGGTTGCAATTCTTGTCATCTGCCCAAACACATCTTGAGAACGTCCGGTTGGAACAGACAAGGAGAAGACGGTAGAATCACCATTTCACAGAATCAGTAGTAGTTTTCGGGGATATGATAACATTAAACTCGTTCAGCTAGTTCGATAGACTAGTACATGTATATCAACAAACAATTAACTGGGTTGAACAAATGCGTATTTCAACGCACGCTGACCCATCCATGCATGAATTCAATAAGGCGTTATTCGGTGGAGTTCAATTCTAGACCTTGCTAGGAGCAATCTCATGGACCTCCTGGTCAACAGAGGAAACCTCCTTGCTCAAAACCTCCTTCTCGACGTGCTCGAGATCGACATCGGCAACAGCAGCGTTGTCACCATCGATAACCTTGGCAAGTTCTTCAAGAGTAGGTCCACGAGTCTCAACATACTTGAAGAAGATAAAGGTAACTTCACCCGCAACCCAGATAGTGTAGATGAGGTAGAGTCTCCAGGTGTTGCCACCATAGCCAGTCTCCTTGTTGGCTTCATCAGCTTCCCAGGCCTTGAAAGCCAGAGGGTTGAGATAGTTGTTCAGGAGGAGGGCGATTTGAACCGAAATGTTCAAGACCATGAGACCCTTGGCACGGAGAGAGTAGGGCAGAATCTCGACAGCGTAACCAATCAAGAGACCAGACCAGCAAGTGGAGTAGAAGACACCGTGGAGCCAGACCAGGAAAATCATAGCGTTGTTAGCTCCAGGAGACTTGTGCTGTTCGTGGAGGCCGCAGGTGAGAGTCCAGAAAACGAGAACAAGGCACATGCCTCCAGTAGCGAAGAGGAAGGAGAATCGACGGTTAAGGCGTTCGACAAGCAGAGCACAACCGATCGAGACAGTCATGTCGAGAATAGTCTTACCAGCGGTGATGATCAGACGTTGGTTCTCATCCTTGAGGCCGGCGTTGATGTAGAGACGAGCAGAGTAGTTGGAAACAACACCGTTGCCGGACCATTGAGAGAAGAGACCGAGGGAGAAGAGGATGAGGAGACGGTAGCGGTTACCAGGGGCCTTGAAAAAATCCATGTATCGTGAGCTGTTGTTGGCAAGCTGCTCGGCCTTGATGGTGTCCCGAATCTCGCGGTACTCGAACTGAACAGTAGGGTGGTTCTTGTTGCCATTGGCGTGGTATTTGGCGAGAATGTCAAGAGCCTCGTCCTGACGATCCTTGGCAATAAGGAATCGAGGAGATTCGGGAATCCCTAAAGATTAATGTTAGCAGACTCGTAGAGATCTTGGATCAGAAGATTACGCACACCAGAGAATGATAAGCTGGACAATGCCAGGAGCACCCTGAATGATAGCGGGGAATCGCCATTCCCAGTCATTGCCCCAGTAGTGAGTACCGAAGCAAGTCCACGAGACAAGCAGAGAACCCATGTTCCAGAGACAGTTGTAGACAGTAGTAAAGCGAGCACGATGTTGAGGATGGCAAAGCTCGGCCAGAAGCATAGGAGAGGCGATTTGAGCAAAAGAGTTACCGAAACCGAGAAGGACACGGCCGCCAGAGTAAGTAGCATAATCGGGGGCTCCAGCCTGGAGACCAGCACCAATAGCCATGATGATGAAACCGAGAGCGATACAAGGGCGACGTCCCCAGCGATCAGTAATAATGGGGACAAGAGGAATTGAAGCGACGGAACCAATCTGGTAGAGAGCGACTAGAAGACCGAGTCTGCTACCCTCGGGCTTATCGAAGAAGTCGTTCCAACTCTTGAAGTTCTGAACCACACCCATGTACATGCTAGAAATCGCGTAAGTCAGTGCCTGGCCAGATTTTGGGGGCAATGCTTATGCTTACCCATCCCAACCAGTTCCCATAGAAGAAACGCAGAGAACACATGCGTAGAAGTTCAAGACCCTCAGACCGGGGTCTTTGTACCAAACAACATGCTCGAACTTGGGAGCTTCCTCCTGAAGCTTTTTCGTCTTCTCGTCGACCCCAAGGCCGATGATGTCTTTGATGCCCATGACGATTTCTCAGTCGAGCAAAAATATTAAGGTAGTAGAGTGCTTAGCAGATGCTGCTGAGGTGAAGGGTGAGGAAAGTTTGGCAGGATGGGGGGCAACCCTGGATAGATATAGGGAACGCGTTGAGGCGTGTCAGAAACGACAGATGCGAAAACGGACGTGCGGTCCGCTATTTCAGACCCCAGATTTCGTCGAGTGGACGGAAGAACCGAACCGAGCAGGCAAAAGGATGAATCGAATTACCAAATGGCAGGCTTCCGCTTAACAGTATCCACTGTTCGGAATGGGAGATCTTGTTCCACCTTGGCTGTCTTGGTAGCCTTGGTAGTCTTGGTAGTCATGAGTCTTAGCCAAGAAGGAGGCCGGGCCGCCTTGTTTGGGCAAGGATACGCCATGAAAAGAATGGGGAAAGAAATCGCACCTTAATTCCAGTCACAAGCTGGGGTTGTGGCACTGTTGAACTGATGTTGTTGTACGGAGCACTCCGTATTTTGAGCCAGAACTATGGGGCTCTGCGATGAGCCCACAGCGGTTCTATTAGCCTGTTACTCTCCCGGCCGAAAAAAGGGGAGCCCCGTACTCATCTCGCCACGGGGTTTCACTAGGAACACCATGCTATCTATCGTCTTGTCTGTCAGGCACGCATCAGAATTTTTGCATCAGTTTGTCCTGATCTGATCTTGTTCTAGAGTCTCGAATCCTCGGAGACCCAGAGTGCGACGTCGACATAACATAATAACATCATGGGTACACCGAGTCCAGACTTTAGGCTGCAAGTCCCATCCTGCCTGGGACCAGATTCTTGGGGCAGCCATCAATGAACTGTGCCTCCAGTCTTGGCCTTCTTCCAAGACATTTGTGAAGCCTTCAAGAAGCCATTCACCATCAAGAGGAATGCGAAAAAGCAGAGAGAATGAGTTTTCCACGTGGTGCGGAAAGTCATCTCAGCCGTGTTTCGGTGGTATTGACCAATTTTGGTAAGTGTATTTTGGCTAAATACGGGGTAAATGCGGGTAAAATCAACCTTATAAGGTGCCAAGCCTCAGCCAATAATACCTTCGCTCCAGGCTGAACAAGGCGAACCATCGTGTTGGTTTACAAAAGCCGAATATTAGAACATGCAAAACCGAACTATTGTCGGCATACTTGACAAAAGCCATGATTCTATAGCGATATGGTCATGTGAGCGCACGGAATTTAGCCGACACCCAAAGTCGACCGTTCGGGCAGTAGACCTAGACTCTACTAGTGGCACGATAATCCTAGAATAGCCAAGCTATAAACTGGAGACACCAGAACTTTTTACATCTTCTCATACGGGCTACCAACAACCACCAAGACCTTGGCGTATTGCCGAGTGAACGAGTCCGTTTTTTTATCTCCACTTAACAAGACTTGTCCTGAGCTTTCCGACATGGAGAATGGAACCGAGGGCCGATATCCCCAGACGCTGAGATATCCACTGTTTATTCGAGGCGTGACCGAGGCGGACAGGCGGGCTCCGCCACGAGCAAACAACAAGACATTCAGCTGATGATCTCGCCGTGTTCCGGAGGGAGTTGCGAGATATTGTCGCTGTCCGGCCATTACCTGTTGTTGCGATATTGAATACAAAGTCATTTTTCGCAAAGAAGAACTATTCAACTATCTTTATGCGTTTGTGATTATTTAATTGTGTTAAAAACATTCCGATTGGAGGATAAATATCTCTGAGCCTTAATATGCAGTGACTTTGGCTATGTTGTATTGTGTTGGTGATATATGTGCATGTCTAGCAGTATGTTTACCCAAAGCAAACGGCGTTGAGCGTTAAACATAATGTGAAAATGAGTGGAAGATGATTCTTCCGCCTCTAAGAATATGTAAAAACGGATTTTACATTAATATCGAATATCTTTCCTCGTCTTTAGCACCAAAATTGTTATTGTCGAATCTCCTTTTGGCCATAGGGTAGGTTTCTCAGCTCCAATTTCGCCTCATAAATATTGCATTTCCCGGTCGACGCCCTAGCGATAACCGAAATCAATGCCTGAAACATGTCAATCTATTTACCATGCCAAAGTCACCATCGATGAACCACCGCTTCGGTGCCCGGATGCTGATGATCTGCTCCGCGTGGCGATAATCAAGGACCTTGGCCGATGGTCATGCTTTGACTTTCTGTCTCACGCATATGTCAGATTGCACAGCGTCATTCAAGGATATTCATTGGATTGGTTGGAAAAGTTAATGTAGCCAAGCAGCCAAGCAGTTGTAGTTGTGCACAGCAAGTGAGAAAACTACGGTACGGAGTACTTGGCGTGGAGAAAACAACCCCAGGGGGAATCAAGATCGGCAGAAAACGGTGACCCACATACGTTCCCTAACAATACTCCGTAAATAATATGGAGTGAAACCATTCCCATGGAGAAAAAAGACGATGACTATGGAGAATGAACAGATATTCTATTAATTAGCCATGACTATTCGACCGGATATTCCCGTGATCAAAGATATACTCGGCTGAATAACGAATAGAGTTGAATAGTCTATTTAGCCTGAAGTCATCTGTCCATATTATCGCACATGGCCTTATCGATAGTCTCAGGTGTTGCGCTTTGTCCACGGGCTAAGGCCCTCGAGAAATTTGGTATGGATCTCTGCATCCCCAGTCCTTTTCAGCACTTCCTGATACTCCTCGTCACCAAGACACTGGAAGAACAGCAAGATTCCCGCCCAGATGAAGTCAGTGTAGCTCACAACATCGCCTAAAAAGAACGGCCCTGAAGTATTCTCCCTAAGCAAGTCTGTGACCTCACGCGCGAACGGCTCCGCTCTGCCATAGGCACCAGGGGAGTTCTTTTCTCCGTACTCGTAGAGTGGCATGCCAACATCTTCTTTTCGCGTGGTCAAGAAGAAGTCGAGACCCTTTTCGCCGATGATGTTCTTGGCCACGCCAGGGACGTAGATCGGCACCATTTCCGTCATAAAGCCCACCATAGCTTTTCTGAGACGGAGCTGCATTGGATGGTTCAGGTGAAGACCCGGCTCAGGGTGGTTTTTCTCGATCTCATCGACGATTTTGTAAGAGTCCATCATGTACGAGCCATCAGGCATTTGGACGGCTGGACAGGTAAATGGGGCTCCTTGCTCATTTGGGGAGAGACTGCATGTGCCGTCTTGTTACTGAGGTGTCCAAATCCATGACTTTGAACTTGTACTCACTGTTTACTAAGGCGTTCCTTGATTTGGGGATACTCTAGCTACAAGGCTTAGCAAATAGAAATGCGCTAGCCTTGGTTAGACCTACCCATTCGGTATTGTAATTAAGTCCCTTATAATTGAGAACCAACCTCGCTGTATCTTGTATTAGTACTGGCTTGAAGCTTGTATCTTATCGATAGGCAAACTGACTCCTCCAGGTGTTCATGGACCAACAGACCTGGTGTCGGGATGGGATATCGAAGAATATTATGGTATTGGACGACATGTTGCTGCGGATTTCTATTCTGAAAATGAGATAAGAATATGTAGATGAAAATGAAATCTGAGATTAAGCCCTATTAATGCAGCCTCACGGAGATAACTGCGGGATATAAATATCGATCGTTATCATGTTCTCGTCAGATTAATAAGCATATCAGATGCGGACCAATAACACGTCGGTATTATATCTTCCCCTCATTCTATCGACGAAAGTTCGATCGTTTGATGCCCAAAACAGCAGGTAACTCAGGATTCCGGTTCTTATATGGCCTTACAAGGCGCTTTTAACAAGGCATCTTTATGCACAGCCCCAAGCACTAAAAGCAAAAGACAAGGGGGTTAGCAAAAGGGCCTACTGTATTGTCCTGATCTAGTTAGTAGATAACTATGAATAGAGCACATATTTTCAACATCAGCTGGCTATGACAGAAGTGCTGCCGCTCGTCGGCATTGGGATAAATTCACTAGAACCTGCTCCTCGAACTGCACGAGAAGATCTTCGTTTGAAAGATTCTCTTCTCTGTGAGTGTCGAGACACCAAAGCACAACTCTCGTGAACCGACTCCCCATCATGCCCGACATATCACAGCTAACCCTATATCTTAAGTATTTTGAGAAAGACGTATGCTTCCAATCACCTCTCTTCTCCTGGCTCGCTTTCAAATCGCACATTGATCGCCAGAAGCCTAGTTCAGATAGCAGTACCCCCAGGCTGTATATATCGTAGCTCTTGAGGTACCCTCGTTGCCTGTATTCCTGACTTGTTCTTTTCTCACTGACGGCATTCGGATGTCTGTAGAGATCTCGCTCGTCGGGCTTGTTTGAGTCGACTGAAACCTGGCCCGGCTTGTCGAGGCGAGCGAATTCGAAGCCTCCAAGGATGAAGTCGACAGCTGCTGACTGATGACTCCCCCCCTCAGAACTGGTGACTTTGAGACCGTTGGCGAATAGGATGTTATCGCTGCGTAGACCTTTGTGAAGCCAGCCAGCGGAAAGAAGCTGAAAAACGGAAGCTGCAATATTCATTGCAAGGTTCAGGCGTAACTCGATTGCTGGTAAACGATATGAACCATTATTCAAGGCATTATACAGCGACTCTTGGCTGGTCTGAGTCATAGATAGCGATGGTTGGACTGTTGAAGGGTACTCGAGTACTATACCCAATCGAGTTGAGCTATAGTTACTGTCCTTGATGTATCCCAGGCAGCGTGGAAGGTGTGCGTCCGGGTGGCTTTTTAAAGAGTGTAAAAGCCAACAAAGCTTGACGACATCTGCCTCAAAGAAAACAAAATCGGTATAAAGCTCTACATTGAACTGTCGCCATTCGACGACAACGAGTCGGGGGCTAGGGGAAAATTGCTGACTGCTCATAATAACATTGCAACGATCCATTCCTGGAGGCAAAACCCCATCTGTCGTGTTCACAGAATAGTTCTTGATAAACAATTCCCGCATCCTCGTATTGGCCTCTTCAAGAGTTGGGATCGTATCTGGAGACATGGTGCGAATAGCGAGTGTCGCACGCAGTGTATCCAGGGCGTCCACATCAGATGTGTTGTTCTCGATAGTAATTCTGGCCGCGCTGTCGATATAAGATGTAGAACCCGAAGATGTCGAAGGCATGATATCAGCGAGAATTTGAAGCTTCATGAGCTGCATATCTGGAGGCAATAACTCTGCTAGTCCGACTCTGATCCCCTGGATATCTCCCAACAATTCCCGGAGGACTTCAGAGTCACGAACCGCCCATTTGAAAGGACTTGATTTGATGTTCGTTTTTGAGATGAAGTTGGAAAATGTAGTGTGTCTTCTGAGTGGTCCTACTGCCTGAGTATGTTCGGCTTGGCTGGACGGAAAAAGCGGTTGCATGTCTTTACTATGCTTGTGTACCAGATTTCCTGCGTTTCTGAAGAGAGCAAGCATGGTGGTTAGCCGTTCGTGAACGATGCCGCAGTCTTCCCTTGATATAACTGGTACTTCGCCTGGCGGCCCAATCAAGACACATTCAGCCCATCTCCGAAGAAGAACGCCCTCGAGGTGGAGTCGGCCTCGAAGGACGGCGACATTATCTTTTCGGTCACTGGCAATATAACCAAGCTTTAGAACGTCGATTGCGGTGCCAACAAGGCCTAGCACACCTAAAACGGCCTCTGCCATTTTGCTGTTATAGATTTGCCGCTCAGGGGGAAATGTAGTTACTTGGTCAATGTAAGCAAGGAGAAGATGAAGTAGTAATAAGATCGTATTTAGAATCCAACCTTAATTTAAAGGACTTGAGGCAGAATCCGACTGCCGTCGGGATGCGGAGAAACATGGCTTTGAGTCATTTTCTCAAGCTGAGACATACATAGGTGCTGACCATCTTTTTGAGATGGCGCTGTATCGCGTCAATCATTGGAGACGACAAGGGTACATCTTATTTGAGCATGGATACATAAGATCTTTTACTGGCCACCGACTTTCAGCTCGGTTTGTAATTTCAAGCCACCAACACGACATTTACAATTTGACTCTGTATGTCAAATTCTCAACAAAACTGATAAGTCTCTTGCCGTCTCCCTTCAATCGACCCAGTCAACAAATCTCAGTTATACGAAAACTCCCATATTATTGACTGATTGAATATTCGAAACTCTACGCAATGTATAGCAGTGTAGCGCAACAGAACCTGAGCAGAGGTCCTGGTGGAGGCAGCCGAATGCAACTGCACCATCGAGTGTATGATTTTGCGTCCTTCATCTTGGTTTTCAATGATATTTTTGTCCGAGATAAGTATTACCAGAACTTCGGTATGGTTAACGCCTTGCCGATAAGTAATGTGATCGGAAGTGGTGGCCAGTTTACTGTCCGACTCTTCCGCTTCCCTGAGTATATGTCGGTCCGTAAGTCAGATGACCCCTCCTCAAGACTCACTTCAGGAGCAGAAGTAGTTCTCAAGTGGCCAAATCTCGAAAGAGGGGACAATTTAGTTGTAGAGAAGGTCATCAAATCCATCATCACAGAACTCTCAGTGATCTCCCATCCTGGACTCAGGGAACATCCCCGCATCTTGGACATATATGGCTTTGCTTGGGACCAGCAAGTCTTGAGCTCAGGGGGATTAGTTCTGCCTGTGATCGTGGAGGAGTACGGGGAATTTGGAACGATTACTCAATTTCTCCGCCGCGCACAGAGCGTTGACATTGACACTAAGCTGATGCTTGCAAGCGATATTGCTCATGCCGTACAGGCACTTCACCACAACGGGATAGCCCACTCAGACCTCAAGCCAGATAATATTCTAGTCGTCCAACAAAATTCCGAGATACGGCCAGTGGCCAAGCTCAGCGACTTCGGCCTTTCCATCTTCCTCGATCAGCACGATTCCACAAAAGCATGGACTGCTGGGACCCGTCCATGGATGGCTCCGGAGCACATGACTCCAGTGACCACGGACCAACTTCTCAAGGCAGATAGTAAGATTCAAAACCTTCGAACTTAAGACCTCCAACTTACTGTTGCAGTTTATGGCTGTGGGCTGATTCTGTGGTCAATCTTACTTGATGGGCAGTTGCCTTGGGAACTCGAGGCTTTCGAAAGCGATAATCCCATGGAGTTATTCGAGCTTGTCAAGAAAGATCCAGAGATGCTCTTTGATATCTGTGTCAGCTTTCTACGGGATTCAGCGACGATTCCGGAAGAGCGAATGGGTGAAATTGTCAAGCTTTTAAAATCATTGCTCACGACAGTGGAGGAAAGATCTTTGGATCTTCTTCTAGACTACCAACCCGAGTAAGAGTTCATGACATTTTCTCCACCAATTCATAACATTAACTATTGTCTACAGGCTATTAGTTATACCCAGCGCCAAGAACATCTCGACTCCTGCGCAGCGAACCAATACTCAACTAGCAACAGTATGTTGTACAATAAGAACAAGTGGTCATTCCAGCTAATATGGCGACAAGAGAATTGATGACTTCAGTGACCTACATGACTTACCTTTGAGACTCCAACGCCAGATCCTTCTAGCATTTCGCAACCTCTCAAGCCGTCCTGAAGAGGAGACCGCCGAAGCTCACCATGCTGCCGCAATTATGACTCTTCTTAGAATTGGAACAGTTGGTCCGAGTGCTCCAGGGTCAATAGAGTATATCGGATACGATATAAATGCAATACAAGTCCTCAAGCTGCTCGAATCCGCTGCGGAGGGGAAGGGCGACTCAAGTGGCTCGGCGTCTTCGCAAGCGATGTATTATCGCGTAAGCAGGGCTTTGACCAACCGAATACCTACCCAAAGATGGCGTCTTGACCAATATAAAAAACAAGCCAGAAGACAATCTGGTCTCTCGGCAGACAACCATCAAGTGGCTGAAGAGAGCGACATTGCTTGGCTCACAAGTTGCGTCGAGTACCCTCCGGGAACTGGAGCCCAATGTATGGAGAGAGACGCTCTTATTGTTTCGAACTGAGTATTGTGGTGTTGGAAGAAAGCTACTAGACGACACAGAATACAGGGCTTTAATTGAGACCCCTTCCTCGTTACTGGGTATGCCTGTTTCTGAGAGCATTGGAGAGTCTAGGGATACTGCTCTCCATATCGCTGCTACTATCGGCAGGCTCGATATCATTCAGCATCTGGTGAAAGGTGCATCATATGCATCAATCAACAAGCAGAATGTCAGAGGCGAGACGGCTCTTCTACAAGCTACTCGATCGGGGCATTATGCTATTGTTGAGCATCTTGTATCGGCTGGAGCCAGTAGTGGCATTCTTACCGGTAACTCAGAATCCCCTCTTCACTGGCTCTGTGCCTTTGATGACAAAGGAGAGGATGAGTTACTCACGTTGGCTGTATCCTTGTGCCAGAGTGGCGCAGACATTGAAGGAATATGCACACCGAACACTGTCTTCAATGAGCACTTCCGCGACTCTCTTGGAGGTGGAACGCCTCTGTGTCGTGCAGTACAGCGAAACTCGTACGTTGCTGCCAAGGTACTTGTCACCCTGGGAGCAAATCCGTATAAAGACAGAGAAGTTGGAGAGCAGAGCAGAGCACCCCATGCAGCGGCTCTTGCATGCTGTGCACACAACTCCTGCATGCTGCAGCTATTTCTCACTTCCGACATGCCAATCCAGCCTCCAAACTGGTATGGCCAGCCCGGGATCTTTGACCCTCAGTACAGTGGAGAGGTCATAAGTGCCTACTTGAAAGGAGAGCGTACAATGCAATCTGCTGCACCTAATGCCTGGAATTCGACTATCGAGCGAGGCAATCAGAGCTCCTTGCTGAGATATGCAGTTAACCCCACCCGCTTCATCTTCGGATGGCACTCCATGGTGAACTCTACTTGGAACACATGCAACAGACGATAGACATGCTTGCACCGCTGGAGTCGCAAGAATTTGATCGTGTTACATTTGACTATCAATCTGCTATCAAACACTCTGTCCTCAGCAGAGACATATCAATAGTTTCCTATCTCTTATCTGTCTATCCTGAGCAGACAATCTCGGAATTGACCAACCCCGTTCCTTCAGGGTTGAGGATACGTCTCCCTGTTCAGCTTGCTCTTGCCAGAGGTGAAAGGCCTATTTTTGACCTTCTTTCAAGTTACGCCAGCCCCGATGCTAAGGTATCTCCCACAAAGATGAAAGGGATGACGGATAACTGGCTTAGTCAAGGGATGCTGTGGCTTCTAAGACCAGGATCCACTATTGCATCTGAAAAGGTCTCGGGAGCCTTCAAGAACACGATTCACCTCGCGGCTTCTGTTCATCCTGATCCTCACTACATGCGCGTGTTGTTGAGAAGTCTTCCGTCCACAGATGCTCGGGAACTTGTTAATAGTCACGGAAAGAAATGGGACGAGATTCCTCTCACATTGGCGCTAGCAAATCACTACTTCGACGTTGCGGATGTACTAGTCCAATACGGCGCTGACATTGAAGAGGAGGCGTTCAATTTACCTCGCAAGCCCGGTCAGAGCACTACACCCCTTGGCACAGTGATAACTCTCAACAACAATGGTACAATGGGAGCCGTTGAATGGCTTCTTCGTCGTGGAGCTTCGAACATTGTTAACCAAGAATATGGCATTACGGCCCTGATGACCGCTGTAAGGGCAGGCACCATGTACGACATCTCCAAGACAGATCCACTGGTCCCCACGAGACTCTACGACTTGAGATTACCAGTCCTGGAGAGACTGCTACGAGAATTCTCCAGCCCAGAACAGATCAATCACAAGGCGAAAGGATTGTCAGGGGCAACAGCACTTCACTGGGGAGTAATGAGGTTGTGTCCAGAGGCTGTGAAATTGTTACTGAATGCGGGCGTAGATCGAGGAGCAACAGCCGAGTTCACGAGGTCAGTCACTGCGCAAGAAATAGCAGAGGCGTTTGATGAAGAAGTTATTCCATCTGAAGTCAAGCAGAAAGGAAGTCACGAGGTTACGAGGTATTTGGAAAGATTCGAGATTCTAAGGCGCATGTTTGTATCAACAGAAGGAGAAAGACTAGTCTTGGTAAACGACTAACTCAGTATGCTCCGACATCTTTCATAAACCAAAAGTCTCCGAACCAAGTCAAAACAACTGTCATACACCTACCGCCAAATACCCCCATCCAGGATCGTCATCTGGATTACCTGACATCGTTGGGAAGTATTCATAGCGAAGACAACCTACATCTCTCCATCCTCCAGCACCTTTGTTGTCACCTGTGAAGGGGCCTAGTTAGTAAACATGTCCCAGTGATAAAGAATTGGCGGGGGCAACTTACAATTAAGAAAGTTTCCATACGTGATGTTCCTACAGGTCACGCCAGGGGCAGGGTTCGCTACCGACTGCGGGGGTCGGTAGCATCCATTAATCCACGAGACCTTGAATGCCATAGGGTCGTGTTGCCAGCGACCAAACGAGAACGACTTGCCACCAGGCTTCATTACTTCTTTCGAGACCCAATGACAGAACGCAGTCCCAAAGGTTTTCTGCATCTGCGCAGTCATAGGCGTATGGGCCCACGAGTCCACGCAGTTTTGCTTGCCCACCTTAGGCACGTGTTCAATGACCTTCCACCCGTACTCGCCGCATCCTACGTCGATCCTTGCATCAACGGAAAGCAGGTTCTTCTTATTTCCAGGGCTCCTGTTCTTTCCGCCTGCTAAAGGTTAGCCATGATCCAATCTGTCTGGAAAGACTATAAGTGCTTACATGGGTATGTATGGGCCATCTTTCCGTATGCTGTGTAGCACGGCTTGTTTGACCAAGGCGTCTTCTTGAAATTGCACGGGCCGTTCTTTGGAACCCACGTAAACATGAGTTCAAAGTCTTTATAGGCCTCTCGATTACGATACATTTTCGCAAAGGGCTTTATTCCCCAAGTTGAGCCGTCACGAAATGCTTCCTTGCCACATCGTCGCTTGAGCTTGGATGTGCCAGTGCCGCCGACACGCGGAATCTCGTTCATCCAGACGTCGTATGATTGGTTTCTGGCTTGATTGGCTTCAAAGTGGTTGTATCGGCAGAAGTACCATACAATCGATCTAAGGAAAGCGGTTGGCACCTTCGAATATTCTTCAGGACATGTAATGAGCGATTCTTCTACACCATCAGAAAAAGGATGACAGCGGTGTTTCAGTTCGTGGATGGTAACGGTGGAATTGTGATCGTCGGTTGAGTTCTGTAACTGCTTGGAAGTATCGTTGCTGGCGAAAGCGATGCTCAAAAGGCTGGCCACGATAGCCAGATACAAGAAGAGCTTCATGGTGAAGTTGACCGAAGAAACTCATGCGGTATCTGGGCGAGATAGATCGTGCTAGTATTGCACTACGGCGGTAACTGAAAGATGGAGGGAGAGGTGGCATCTTATGCACTTCTAAGACGGAAAAAAGCCATGTTCTGTGGCTTTTCGATAAGGTATTGATATACAAATTGTTGAGTCATTATTAGCATGCCTCAAGTGCTTGACTCGCAGTTGAGTCTTGTGGCTGAAAGCCTGTCTCACTGAACTAGTTAATTGGAGATACTAATGCAATTGGAACAAGTCGACGTTTCGCGACTCTCATAGAGGGAACGTGCATCCCGAAGAGGGAAACTTTCTTAGGAATAATAACCGAAGGAAAAAAGCCAAAAGAAGAGCGCAGGACATGACCTTCAGCTTATTGATAACGATGCGTCATTGATACCCGAATCTTTAGCGATGTCAAAGCCAGCCAATCTGTTCCCATTCCATGAATGTCGTGATTCATCTCTTTGAACTTTGTTCCAACTAGAATTTGAGGTCGTTCCATCTCGCCAACCATGTACATCTTGTACCTACCAATGTCGAGAGAGGGAAAATCTTTCCCCACACATGAAACATTCCCACGGAACTCAAAAACCGTCTTTAAGCAATCGATTATCTGGGGAGTCAAACGTGTTATCTATCAACTGATGAACCACGTGGAGAAAGCTCGTCTTTCCAAATAAGCTTAGAACGCATTATTAAAACTGGATGGTATCTGACCAGCCGAAAGTATGTGCTGAGGAATTTTATTACTTTCGTTAATTTGAGGTAGGAACAGTACGAAGATCAGGTTCAGACACCTCAGTAACGAAATAATGTACAATGGACTTCAGTTGGCCGGGTACGGCGACCATGTACAGAGCAGCCAGAATTTCCTGAAGCAGAGGGTAATAATAATTGAGATAGGATAACAAACATGTATAAATAACACACCACCCTTACATACACTACCACCGAGACTCATTGCCAACAGAAAACTGTTGAAGCTTCTGCTTAGTTAACCGTTGACCCAGAACTCATATCGAATACAACCAGCATCCCTGTATCCTCCGGCACCACCGTTGTTACCTATGGAAAACCAGTTATTAAGTAAATCCTAGGATAAAGCTCGACGGAAAACTCACAAGCCTTATAGTTTTGACGCAAAAAACTATAGCATGTTTCGCCAGAGGCAGGATTCTCTATAGATTGCTCGGCGTGGTAACAGGACTCCTTCCACGAGATCTGGTATTTCATATAGCTCCTCATGGGTACGGCCCACCAGATCGGCTTATCGCCAGCCTTCATGTTGCCTTTTGCGAATGCTGTACAAGCGTACTTTGCCCAAGCATCCTGAACGTCGTCTTTAACGTCCGTATGCTTGTGCTCATCATGGCATTTCTGCTCGTCCAACTCGGGCGGTGGTGAATAAACCTACCATGTAAATTCACCGCATCCAACATCAATCTTTGCATTGGTGGTAATTCGATCTGAGGGATGATTCGTTCCACCTACCAAAAGTTAGTCGTGATCTAGTAGGAAGACTTCAAGTACCTACATTGGCTTTGCATTAACTTCTTGTATGCCTCAGTACACATATTATCTTTTTGTATGAGGCATTCATGCCCTTTGGGAGTCCACGTAAAATGGAAAGCATACGACTTGTAGTTGTCTCGATCTTCAGGAGGAGTTCGTCGCATAAGCGTCCGGCGTTCGAGGCGCTGAAGCAAGCCCCCATAGACATCGACAGTGACGTCTTTATTCTTATTGTCGAAGAAGTCATTAGAGCCACAGAAGCCTCCTGCGATCTGTTCGAAGAATTTGCTTGGGACATTCGTCAGATCGTCGGAGCATGAGGTCTCGACCTTTGTAGAATCCTCAAGTTCTTTGATCGCGGCGAGGATGGCGTCGTCCCAGTCTTTATAGAAATAATGGATAAACTCTTCAGTCTTGGGGTTGCATTTGCAGTCCTTAGTTTTGCCCTGTGGGATAAATAATTAGCATGAGATCATCTCTCAGTACGACTGGGATCCACTACCTCTGAACAAGCCCATTCGACGATATCTGTCTGCTTGGGAGTTGAAACTCTGGTGGCCCGGCAATCATCTTCACAATCAGGCTTTGAGCCCTTGTTAGTATCCATGTTTCAGCCTAACTGAGATAGATACCCACCAGCCCAGTGGGACACGAAGTCGATGTAGTTGTTGACTTTGATGTAGCTGTCGATTTTGGTGGAGTTTTCTTCTTCGTCACTGTGTGGATGTCCTTGGATGGAATGTGATAAGCAGAATCAAGCTTACCGTCCAGGTGGAGGTCGTGCATGAGAGCGGCAAGGAATGTGGCAGGAAACAAAGTGAAGCCACCCACAAGGAGCGTATCGCCATCTACGGCCCCTTCGACTATTATGGCCCCCACAGCTCCAGCATCTTCACCCGTACCATACATCACATTCTCAGCTGTATCGCCGGCCTCGGAGCCAGGGGGGCCTTCTGCACCTTCGGAGAAGCCGTCTTCGTCAGTACCATAACCAGAATCAGAGTTCAAGTCAGCCGCTTGGTTAATTTCTGTCTGAAATTGCTGGAAATCTCCAAATTGGTCGGATTCGGAAATCCGACGCATGGCTTCCTCAAGGCCACAGCTTGGACCAGCACGTCTGCGAAGTCGCTTTTTCGCACAAGGCGGAACGTCTTTCAGGAGTGGTTCGAGCTTCTCTCTGAAGGCTGGACTTAGCAATATGTCATAACTACCATCTGCGGCTTTGACGATTTCTACTGCTTGATTGACAGTATGTGTCACATCAGCTCCATCGGCATTTTTCGTAGTTGTTGTCACAACGCTGATGTGGGACGGGTCAGGGCCGATCCACTAGATGAGGCGAGTCAGAGGTCATCTTGTATGGGGCGAATCTTTTACTCACACTGGCAGTATCTCCCGCCTCTGTCAGATACTCTGTCCAGACTCCAATGCGCGTTCCACTATATATAATGAGCTGGTTAGTGGGCTTGTAGGACTTATGGTTGTATAGTATTCTTAGAGAGGTACTCACACGTCTTCTAGTTCCGGTGGATTAAGAAGAAGGAGTTGCTTTCGAGGGAATACCAGAACGTATTCGCCTGCTTCACTGTAGCTGGATTTAGCATGACTTGCAAAAGAAGGCATCTGGATAACGTACTCCCTACGATTGATAGTTGGGGCTTCTGTCTGCTTAGGCAAGAAGTTGTCGGCAAAGGCTTTGTTGATGAAGCTGGCTGTAATTACCAGGTAAAGGAGATACTTCGTGGTAAAGTTAAACAGAAGGTTGTTTGGGGTTCACAGTAAAGACTTTTGTAGATGACGTTGAACTTGAGAGGTCCTACAAAGTACATCAGAGGACACCAAAGACCTTTTAAATACTCAATTAAGAATTGGGATAAAGCTTGGTGAAGGCAAGATACCAACATGCTTGGAGACCAGCAGGCTGTTCGCAAAAGTCCCAAGATAGACTGGATCACAGAGGGTTACCAAGAATGAACTCGGCGTAGCATTGATAAGGGATAAGTATAACATCCGTTAGAATGCATGTAATTACTCGTGAGGCGATTAGACATCAGATCATAGTTGCATTGCAGTTCGACTGTCAGATCAGGAGACGTAACACGTAAGTCACCATGCCAAAGTACCCGAAATAGACGACACCCGCCGGAGCAGTAGTAGAGACTTAAGACTGTATTTGGGTACTGACATACCGCTTGGTTCTTACTGAAATCGGTGGTGTGCCCTGTGGAGAGGGATCGCGTACGTAGTTGTGATTATGACACGCACAGCCCGGTCCAGCATTATAATACGAATATCACGTTGAAGGTTTCAACTTAAAATGGAGTGTAATTGCTAATATCTGTAAAAATAATGCCAAAGAACTTTCTCCAGTGTAGTAAGCTGACGAAAAAAGGTCCTGAGTAAGGAAAAAATACTACATTTGTCCCATATCGGTTATAATTTGCACTTTCAATTCAAAGATTATTCAAGGATAGTTTAGCTACTCGCTCTTACAGTCTTCCCATCTATATTCGAAGTGCAAGTTTACATAAAGTATAAAGACATCGACTTAGAGTCGTCTGTCAACAGGTTAGAGAAAGAAGCAACCTCTGCTCAGCATAAGACCGCAGAACACATCATCAACTAATACCCTACTATTATCTAAACCCACCTTTTCTTCATGAAATTCTTGTCCACCTTTCTTTTCTTGCTCAAGATCATTGGTGCTGTCCAGGCCTTTCGATGGACCTTGCACAGCTCCTGTTGTAAGTTTCCTGTCTATTGTGTTGGCGTTTACTGATGTCAAATAGCCGAAAATCCCGCCTACAAAAGCGCCTTGTTGGCGCTGATGGAGACCGTTAAATCTGGATCTGCATTTGCTGCATCGAAGATGGATGACGTTCTTAAGCAGTGGCCTTTTAGCTCATCCTACAAAGAGATAACCGCATTTCTTATCAAAAAGGATGGGGAGTTTAGCAAAAGCGTCAAAGAAATGAAAGGTATAGTTTGATCCAAAAGAGTAGAAAGATCCATGGCATTCTTAGTATCACAGCTAACATCCCCCAGAGAGGTTTGAGAAGTTCAGAGATGTCAACGGCCCAATCGGTGAAAACAGCAACTCTGATGAGTGGACGAGTCGACTGAAGCCGACTAATAACGACTTTGTGGGTGACCTTGAGATATTAGGTCAGTGCATATACTAACTTCATCGAGGTAATATACTGCCGTCCAGACCTTACAGAGTATATCGACGCTGGGGATAATAAATATTTCTATGATAGAGCGCGAGAGTGTATTTTGGGAGCTACAAACGCACCTAAAAAGGGACTTGCCCGGATCCAGGAAGAGGCAGACTCTGGGGAGTGGTCCAGCGATGAGATGACAGTAGCTTTAACAGAAAGCGGAAAACCAAATGTTCCTCCAGAAGGCCCAGAGGTGAACACAATTCCGGATACAATTACTTTCCAACCCTCTGGTTGGAGCACAGGGTCCGGACAAGTGGATTGATATTTACTACGGAAATTCTCGAACAAATGAAGAAACCAGATGCACTAGCTGCGTTGAAGAAAAATTGGGGAAAAGACAAAGACAAGGAACCTACTCCTGTTGATGCCTTGATGGAGGATATGCAAGGCGCTCTTCATCATGAGGTAACTAGAACCACACTTTTCTACATCGAGCCAGGGCTAATTACATGCAGATGTTTCATCTCAACGCGTTTGGCCGCCTTAAGGATGAACCATATGGAAAGAAAGACCTCATTTATAACTGGATCAACAATGTGAAAGAAAAGAGAGCAAACAACCCGGAGCTGTTGGCTCTCATGGCGTTAATTTGTGACCTCAAGAAGAACTATAATGCTGTTGTACAGGAAGATGGTTCTTTTAAACAATAGTTCGTTTTGCGTATATTAAACCGAAGGATCACTTGGGACTATATTGCACTGCAAATCTTTGGAGGCTCTTGGTAGCTAATATCTAGACTGTTATTCCAACTTGTATATAAATACTTTATTCTACTACACTCTCGGAGGGATGGTGAAGAAGTGAATTTTAAATAAGCAGGCTTAAAGGAAGCCATTGAAGTTCCATAGTAGTTTTGTCTGATCGCTATCGGTCTTTTCTAAGCCATTTCCCCTTTGAACGTATCTTTTCCACGAACCGTCCTACACGCCCACGAGGTTGCGATGGCTCTGACCGGCTTACAACAGACCAATCTATATCCATCGCATAGTGAACATGCTCGATGGTTTGTGGGTTATAGGCCAATTTGACCTTTCTGGAAGAAATATCAGCATTAATAAAACTGTAGAAGGCCTCTAGTAGATATACCTTTCCTCGCTTGACCAGACATCGCTATCGAATCTTTCTTTCTCGATAACCGGCCTGGTGGATGGATGGTATCGATCTCCAGCGCCACGTCGCCATATCCGAATGGATGAATCCTGATCAGGTTTACAGATATAGCCATCTTCAGGCTCATTGCATTGGACCAAAGGTGTGCTAATAGTAACATTCCTTGCCTGTATCACAAGTAATGCCTCTCTTAGCTGCTCAATAGTCCAATTAGCAACATTGTATGGCTGCTGGTCGATGTTCCCCGCCTCAGCATCAAGTAACAGGGTTGTGCTACGTGCAGCTACCCAGATATCAAGAGTCGTGAGGTTTTCCATGATCTCGAGACACAAGCCATGAAAGCCCAAAGGAGTGTGCCGTTCCGCGTGATCTGGAGTATAAATAGGCGATGAACAAGGTATTCCTGTTGAGAAAACGGGGCTTAACGACAGCTCGACGTGCTTGGTATGCTTGCGAAAACCCGGCGACATAGTGGGACATTTGGGCCAAGCTGGGTAACCTAGTGGTTGTCTACAAAAAGTACCGAAGGCATTCAGGGCAAAGGTATCGGTAAAGATCAGCGTGGTTGACTCGTAGATTGACTTGAAACATTCTGAAGATCTGGTACATGCGTCAGTCGACGGACAGGACAGCCGTTAGTTCAACTGTTCTTACATCAGCTTGCATGAGAGCAGCATGCTCATATATGGGCTCCATTTCGGTGCGGGCTCTGAGTTTGAACTCTCACTAAGCTGACTCCAGCAGGGGCCTCGCGAGGTCGATGTGCTGATGCCAGGGTCCATCTCGTCACCATAAACCTCTGCGATACGCTCACCGCATGCCCAGTGGTTTTTCCAGGCAGAAAATAGCCGTAGCGCATAAGGTCTGTTGATGAAGCTTTCCCCCAATGGAACTCCGAGTTCAATTCTTGTCGCATCAATCTCTTCTTGGAGTTTGTCCTCGACGTCAAATGGAGTGGTGCACTTCCAGTGGCAGAAGTGAGACTTGGTTTTGTCGTCTTTGTTTTCGTGCCAGATTATGTGTTGGCGAAGACCACATAAGCGCCAGAGCTCGAGATAGATGCCATCGCGCACTTCGCGGGGTAGACGCGTGATAAATGTGGACTGGAGTTGAGGATCTGGAGATTGGTCGATCATGTTTGTGAGTTTGACAATGTGACCTTGCGGTATGCCGTGTAGGTAGAAGCTCTGGAGTAATGAAGCGCCGTTCAACTGGTTATATGTAGGAGGAGAAATGATCATGTCAGAAATAAGCGAAGGCCCGTGTAAGGATTATTGGAAGGATTCTTACGGCTTCGCGATTGGCTGTGGGGTAGTGGCGCAATATACATACTGTTTCATCTTAGTTCTGTATCCTTGCCATTACTGAATCCTTCTCGCATTATTAATATTCGCATTAGGGGCTGCAGCGCCATTTCTCAAGTTGTCTATATCCCAACACTGACTTTCATACTCAGGTCCAAGAGAAAGTGGAGCATTATTCGGTGGCTAGAAATGAAACAACATCTCATATCCTCGAGCGCGAGGATCGTTCTTCAACGCATGATAAAGAGGAAAAACTAACATGATTTGGCAGACAGCGACACCTGGGTCTTACATACATTGTCGGCCAGCCTGAGAACCGTTTCACATAAATTCACTGGTTCGTCTTTGGAAGATCTTCAAGATAAAAACAGTGGAGTGGTGGAGCAGGTTAGTAGACCGAAGCACCCTATTGTATTGTATGTGCTAGACAGTGTTACCAGAATATAATATAAAAAGTATACAAGCGATTGAATACAGCTGTATTAACGTCGGGATCATTTCTATATATTTGAGACGGCTGCATAGCTTGAGGCCTTCAATTCAGCCATTTTCTGACCGCCAGTATGACGTGTACCGGTGAGACCTGAATACTGTACTTGACATTGCACAGAGTCCCTTTGTGCTACAATAATCTTATGTTACTGGGAAGCTGAACATTTAATATCTATATGCGAAGACCTCACCAACTTTTGAAGTTCATTTTGGCAATTCCTTATACGCATTTCAGGAATTGAATGATATATTGAGGCTATGATTAATGGTATCTCACATGAAATTAGAGACGATAACACAGGGCGTTAACAGCTGAGAAGAGGGGTAGCTGTTATATAGTGGAGTGCTATTGGCGCTATGTAACTGCCAACACCATTGGAAGCTGGGGTAGCTATCAGTCATAACCCCGCCTCTTTGACGGGGAGCTCCGTAGGCCGATATCTAATCCAACCTAAATCTTACAACAAAGCGCTTCCGAGTCTAACAAACTTTTCAACAACATCAGTCATTCTACACTTGACCAAAATGGATAACGACAGAAACTACCTGCTTTCCCTTCAAGCTGTCCGAGACCACTCTTCCAAGGTCCTCAAGGCTGCGAAGGGCGGGAACTTGAAGCACTTCAACTATGACGAGAGCCGCATGACTGAAGTCGCGGATTACGTGTCCAAGGTCATCGATGTGAGTAGTCCCTAACCAAGGCCAACAGAATTCATCTAAACCTTTCTTTCAAGCGTGACTTTGGACCTGACAAGTACAACACTATTCCCCCTCATGGTCGCTGGCAGCATTTCGAAGTCGGAGGCGTTCCACGTGTCGATTCTCTCGTCAAGCAATGGGCTGGCGTCGACCAAACTGAGACCACGCGACGATTGGTTGATCTCTTCTTTGTGTCTGTTCTTCTTGACGCTGGAGCCGGCGATGTCTGGCGTTTCAAAGAGCCTGGTACTGGACAGGTAGTCGTCCGCAGTGAAGGTATCGCTGTGGCTTCATTGCACATGTTCACAGCGGGATCATTCAGCTCTGATGACTCTTTGAAGGAGAAGGTCGATGGTGAGTTTCGCCTGCATTTAGTGCCTGCAAAGCTAACTGTATAATGCAGGAAAGGGATTAACCCAACTGAAGGAGTCTGACTTCACCAAGCAATTCCAGGTCTCGGATGAGAACCCTATGGTCGGCGTGTCGTCTCGTGTGCAGTTGCTGCAAGCTGTCGGTACATCTCTACTGAAGCTACCGGCGATTTTCGGAGAGTCAGGCCGCCCAGGAAACCTGGTTGGTTAGTTACCCCGAGGATCATTCGCCTCACATGTCTTAATGCTTACTGTCATTCTTAGACTATCTCACTTCAAAAGCTTCTGGTTCTAAGGTTCTTGACTACGAACAACTTTGGTCCTGCTTGCAAGATCTCCTCATCCCTTCGTGGCCAGGAAACCGTACTGTCTTCAACGGCCAACCTATCGGCGATGCGTGGCCTCTCGAGGTCCTAGCTGAAATTGCCGACAAGGAGGGTGATACCCAGCCCAGAAGCAGAATCCAGCCTTTCCACAAACTCACTCAGTGGCTCGCTTATTCCCTGTCTGTAATTTTCGAGAGACAGTTGGGCTACACCTGGGACAACATGCACCTCGGAACAGGACTGCCTGAATACCGCAATGGTGGTGTCTTTGTTGATCTTGGTGTCCTGAGCCTGAAGCCTGAGGATTTGAAAGTTGGAAAAGAGAGTTCAGGCCAAGAGCTCCCTCAGTTTGATGCTTCAGATGATGTCATCGTTGAGTGGCGCGCTTTGACTGTTGCGCTGTTGGATGAATTGCATAAAATGCTTCAGGAGAAGTACAAGCCTCGCGGAGTCACATTGAGTCTTCTTCAGATGTTGGAGGCTGGCAGCTGGAAGTCCGGCCGGCAGTTGGCTGCTGAGCTCAGGCCTGATACTAAGTGCAGCCCGATCTTGGTTATCAGTGACGGTACTCTTTATTAAGAGTGGTTGTTTGCAATCACAGCATGCAATATGCCTGCACGATCAATTGAGCATGCCTAACCTAGAATATAATCCGATTTATATTGTTGTCCCAGATAGACAATGTCAAACAATAGCTATCCGTGTAATCCGTTAACTTGCTTCACTTTCCTAACGGAGAGACCCGTCGGACTCGGCCGATAGCCGGGAAGAGGGGCAGACAAGGATTGGGTAATGGGGAATTGGCGATGACACCAAATCATGATCTTCGATGCTCCATAAAATTGGATACTGACACGTTATGCATAATTTTTAAATTATCCACTCCCTACCCGGTAGTAATGCTTCATAACTCTCCGTCGACTGATTGATACCACAACCTCGGGCTACAAATAGCATTCCTTCATAGTCGACTTTGCCCGTCCAATAGGCCAGAAAAACTACTATTTGAATCTATCAACCAAGGGTGTTTTAAGCCGCAGCCTTCCTCTCACTAGTCCAAAGGTTAGTACAAACTCATGTGATGAAAGATCTACGACTTGCACTCAATTGTTGTAACCGGTGCCTGGTTGACCATAACTCGGATGGCCTCTTCCTTTGCTCTCCATAACTGCAAGACCCTCGCCTCTTTTAGGTTCGATCAAGCTCATACCCAAAAGTTTCTCGTAAAACGGCACAGATCTCTCCCAATCTCCCGTGAGCAACATTGCACGTCGCAAATTGGGCATCTCGTCCAGAATTTCTCCGATACATCGAACCATCCAGCTTCCAAGACCTTTCCCTTGGCACGCCGGATCGACCCAGACATCTGTGAGATAGGCGAAAGTAACGAAGTCGGTTACGCAGCGAGCGATGCCCACTAACTTTCCTGGTGACGTTGTGTCGGTTGATTGAGATTCGTCATATACGCCGAAGGACAGCGAGTTCTCAAATGCTTCTTTGAAAGCTTCTGGTGAAAGCGAACTTGCCCAGTAGAAGTCTTTTGTGTCAAATATTTCGGCAAGTCGAGATACAGAGAAAAGGCTTGAATCTGTGGATATGAGGAAGTGATCCTTTTTCCAAGATCGGGACTGAAACTTCGACTTTAATGACGTCATGACTTTGTGTTGAACACAAAAAATATGTAAAAACCGGATAGATAGAATGAAATGTTGACATTCAGAAGACTTATCTTGAGACAGCCTTTTAAGTGTTCGATTTGAAGTGAGTCATTTGCTTGGTTCGGATGCGAATGCGCCCTTTGATCTACCGGCTAAGAGCTAAGGGAAGCTAGCCCGGGTGCCCACCAATGATAAACCGTGGATGATGTCGAAATAGTGTTTGCAGATCTACCTAGATCTAAGATGTCCGTCGTCCTTGCTTCATAGGGATACTTGAATGACTCACGAAAAGTCTAGTATTAGTCCGAAATCGACTCATTACTAAGATAACTATCTATAACATACTATATTTTGGCTTCTAAAGACTTTGCTGAGAATGTTAGGGGCTGGTGAGGGTTTCGGAAGAGGTTGCCGAGAGTTCGGTGGTAGGCCCGAAATCCTGAGGCTGGCTTGGACGGAGGTAGAAGCCTGACTCACTTTACTGGAGTTTGAGCGATGAAAAGCGATATCAAATCCATTTTAATATCTGAAAAAATAGAAATTATAGACAAAGGTGACACTTAGGGCTCGTTGATATCATTGCTTCA
The DNA here is from genome assembly GCA_013184415.1 of Fusarium concolor. Classification (NCBI taxonomy): domain Eukaryota; kingdom Fungi; phylum Ascomycota; class Sordariomycetes; order Hypocreales; family Nectriaceae; genus Fusarium; species Fusarium concolor. The sequence continues at coordinate 16,461 of JABCJY010000350.1, read as the reverse complement.
AATCCTTCTCATCCGTCTCAAAACGTTGAAACAGCTGTGTAAGTGGAAAAGCCGTATCAGCTACAGGTCGTGTGATGTAACATTCTGCATAAAGCCAACCTTAAGATTCAAACCCAGTCGTATCGAGGCCGCGTTTCTGCACACTTGCTATCGCCGCCTCACGTTCCTCAACAGACGTGAACTTGCGCTGTCGAAAGATGGCACCCGGCATCTTCTCAGTGACCAGTCCGTACTGGGCAAACTCTGACGAAATGTCGTCAAATGAGTACATGCGTAGCACGAATGCAATTGACCAGATTCTCGATGGGTCGTCAACTGCTGCTAAGATTCGATGGAACATGTTGGCTCCAACATACCCTACTCCCCCAGTGCAGACGATCAGGCTGACATTTCTCAAAGCCAATTTTAGCTGGGACGAAGGATCGTTAACCTCCAGATTCTCAGCCCAGCCATCTGTGATGAAACCTGCTTCGACTGCATAGTTTATAGCTCTCGGAGCAGAATCAATTCCAACAATATCCACGTCCCGGCAGTTACGAAAGACATCCTCTCTTCTGGACTATTGGATATCCGAAGTATAGTAACTAACCAGGGCCTGGTAGTCGACATTGCACCTCAGCAACGCGCCATTTATACCGTAAGAGCAGCAAAGGTCGAGCACTTTATGAGGCACAGGCCCACGAGTTTCAAGAAGAAATTTGAGATAGGGGAGGGCTTGCTGAGGGATTTGATAGTCAAGTGGGTCAAGGGTGATGAAATACTGCCGGGGATTCGGCTGGTTGTATATTGAACTAAAGTCGGTTTTATGAGTAATGGTCATCGTTGTAGTTGGGCGATTGCTGGTGAATCAAAATTATTTGATAACGGTATAGTGAATGCCAAGTTGTCGAGTTTGAGTGATCGATATTTGTGCGTGCTTAAGAGGAAAAAGGAAAGAACTCATATGCAGGAAGTGGTTCGACATCTAACCTGTGGACGAACCGAGGCGGCGAGGCAGCGATGCAGCGGATCAAGGTTGTTCCTACAGTTCTGCAGATGCCCCTTTCGGACAGAATCAAAGCGGGCAACAAAAGGAGGGCTGAGATCTCTCACACTGATTTCCTTTTCTTATTGGGACTCTTGGACTAGAATGGACTAATACTTGTGGGTTCGAGTCGACGGGTAATCGCTTTGTTTCGAGCCAAGGTGCAATAAGGTTTAGCTCTCGGATATAGTTAACTTTGAATGAGACATTAAGATAAGTAATTGCAGCCGCAGATATCTTCAATCTTAATCGGAATATCTGGATTTAAAACTCGTTCTGGTTGAGGAGTCTCTGGTAATACAAACATAATATGATAGAATACGATATTTTTATGAGATAAACTGCAGCTATAAAAGGACACCCAACAAGTTGAACCCTTTGCTACTGCACTAGTTTGGGCTGTTGAAGTATAAACCAACCTAACTAAATATGTTGAAATATGAGCGAATAAACCACACTTTCTCATCACCTCGTACTACCACTGTCCTTTGTATACGCTTGAATCTCGTATGGTACAGCCAGCGCTTCAGCCTCTGATAATAACTCAGTAGTTTTCCAAGCCTATCTGCATGCAATAAATATCCAGGGATCCACGGCGATCTTATCAAAATGTAGCCCACCGCCAGACATGCATACGGCTGGGTTCTGCGCAATCTCATCACGGGTTGGGTGACATCCAAACCCTTGTTGGCATACATAAAAGTGTTGAGCATGACCTCTTCCAGTCCACCTTAAGCTCTGAAATATAACACCGTTGCTGAGAGGCGGTGTTGCAGTGAATCCCTGACAGGGATCCCAGATTACCTGGAAGACATCGAAAATCACGTCCTTGCAACCAGAATCTGAGTACAACTCGAAGGTGGTCAATACCAAGTTCTTATGGCAGTTGCTTAGAGGTACGAGATGCTTGGAGGGAGGTGTGGCAACAGCAGATGTTGAGGAAGCCGTCGCAATATTTTCTGACTTGGGCAACGGCACGGTCATGGTAGAAAGATCAAAAGATGATCCTGGGGCTGCGATAGCCATTGGAGCTGCGAGGAGCAAAACTCCGAGTTCCCACAGAGAAAGCATTCCTGTTGGTATGGTTTCAGAGAGGTTGTTTGGAATAGATGTGTTGCTGTGTAGTGATTGATGAAAGGAGACTGTAATTCATGGTCTGAACTTTATAATTGAGGGGGCTGCGTGCTTTATAGTTAGTTTTTCATGTCTTCCCACAAACTGTTAATTCCTATCCAACCTCGCTAATTCAATCTGAACAACTAATGCTCATGTCTTTCAATTCCGCGCTGGGGTTAGGTGCAATTCCCACACTCATCCCCGGGAATTAGTTATGTCCGGGTAAACGGGCTTAAGAATTCCTCTTTTGATATCGAGGGAAGAGATTTAGTAAGCAATGAAACACAAAAGTTCATTTATAGAGAAACTATGCTAAATAAGGTAATCAAGTCAGAGCGTGGTTGGCCTCTTGAATGCCGCTTATTAAATCGCCGGTGACTCGCGAAAGTTCTGTCTTGTAATAGGGATGCTTGTCTCTTGCTGTGTTATGCGCCCCGGCGGAGTTGTTTGATTCTCTTTAACATTATGAATATCACCCTGATAGTCATAAGCCATAGGATCCAAAAAAAAAAAACGTTCACTCTCATCATGATACATACCCGAAAATCCAGCTTTCTTGCTCAAAGCACCGACGTATGGGGCTGGGGATTCGGTTGGATTATAATGTTAGGGTTCGGAACCCCAATGAGAGTGTCATGGTACTTTTTCTTTTTTTTCTTTACTCTCTTTTTATTTTGGGCGTCCTGTATTAAGCTTCGCATTATGTTTAAAAAGTTATCCTGTTATCCCTAGACTTCGCCGACGTGGGAATATTGCAATCAATGGAGCTGTAAGAAGTTCACTAGAATTCTCAAATATGAGAGAATGTGACGTTTAACGTAGTTCAAACCTCAAAGTCTCTTTTGCCTACCAAAGCCAATCCATACTCAGGCCAGCAGTGTCCATATCCAACACTAGTTACTTGTGAGCTTCTGGCGCGCTTTCTCCTATATCTCTTCCACCTCCTTCCTTGCGCCTCTTTCGTCAGACTTCACCTTGAAGACTTCCCAGAAATAGTTCACTGTTGTGAGTATGGCAACCAAAAGTACGAGCAATTGGCCGCTACTGGAACTCAAACCGTCTTCCATGACAATATGATTCTTCTTGATTGTCTTCTCAATATTCACAATCGAGAGAATTCCCGCGCCTGCCGTCGATAGGAAGGCCAAACATCGTGCTATTCTGTTCCGACTGCAGTATTGCTTCCTTACCTCCGATGCCTTTTCTTCCAGGGCTTGAGCTTGCTCTCTGATCGTGTCCTCCTTCTTAGGTGTCGTGGTCTCATGTTGGATGGGTTCTATTTCATCTCTCCTCGGTATATCATGAGTGCTTGTGTTACCACTATCTGAGAAGCGTTCCATGGCATCGAGGTCAGATCTTAGCATTCTGATATTGTTGCTCTCTCCTTTCATCATTTCGAGTGTGAGCGCGTACGTCTTTTGCCTCCTAGCGCCTCTAATAATCATGAATAGCCCCGATAGGATTAACGGAAGACTACTTATGGCCGATAAGACTGCCATAGTCTTGAGGAAATTTTGCCAATGGTGGTTATAGATGTCGAAAGTTCCAAACAAGACGATAGGAATAGCGCGGTCGTCTATATATCCCGACTTTGACTTAGTAAAGTAGAGCCATGGCATACAGCAATAAAATGTGCCATAGAGAAGGAGCACAAACCCCCAGCCAATTGGATCACTATAATAAGGTGTCAAGTAAGGTTTTTTGACTCGCTTTCTGGCTCCCTTATCGGTCTTGTTCTCTAATGCTTGTCTTCTTGTGTGTAGGGTCGGCTTAGGCTCACTATCGTTCAAGGCATTTTCGTTGGCCAGTGGCGGTTGATTTAGGGACGCGGGTGCCTCCGCACCACCTCCTGAGCCTGATCCATCAGTCGTATCTTCATCCTTTGCCTTGGATGCTGTAGAGACAACAAATAAAAAAAGGAGTGAATGGGTAGATAGTGAGATGAAGGCCAAGTTGGTAACGATATACTATTCTAGAAGAGCAAAACTACCACGGCGTGTGCCATGTATCAAAACAATAAATAATGTCAGAAAGAGGATATTGAAGTTAAGCCGAAGTGATTTTAATTCTTGGAAAGCGCCAAACGCATATTCAAGGATGCTGGTTGCCCAGGAGATGTAGATACTGAGGCGAACCCCAAGCCCATAAAGGTCAGGATCCCCCGAGAGTTGGCATTTATCTGTTGTAGGTGGAGTCAGTAGCATTGCTGCCGACAAACTCCGTCATGGCCAAAGAGGGAGTTATCAAAGAGGGTAGAACAAGTACAAGCATAGCAAGTAACAACATTGTGGCTTCGGTATAAGGCACCAAAATAAAGACTGGAGGTTCGCTAGTGTGACAACATGTATTTGAGCGAGTTTTCGTATTGACCTGGCAGGGTAGTTTGTGGGGGTAAATATACCATAAAGTCTCTCCATATTCATACTAGATGGGCTATGAAAGACACTAGCGCACACCAATACAGAGTGATCTTCACTGCATGCTACACCATGGTACAAAAATATCGACGCCGGCACTGGAATAATAGCGTTGGTTTGTATATTCAGCTGGAATGTGATTTGGGCGGTCAGTCCATGGCTCTTGACCGTGGGGGCGCTACACTGGTGTATCCTGTCGAGGCTCCGAACGAATCATTGGTTCTTCCAAATACAATTATCTAATAGTAGCGCCCCCATGGCCAAGGAGATAATGGCAATTCACTCAAATAGAAGATGATTGGACCATTAGTCAAAAAAGAGACAGGAGTAAAGAGAAAAGAGATGACATATGCACATCGAGCAAGAAATTGTCACAACAGATCCTGGTATTCGTCACACTTTAGTTTACCGGCAATGTGTTTCTTCCTGTTAATACAATGAACATTGCTTTTTAAGTTCAAGCTATTATCTTATCAACCATAATGCAGTTTTCGCAGACAATCAATCCAAAATATATGTAGATAACATCGTATTCCAGCAGCGCGAGGAAAAAGGACGCACACCACCAACTTTCGCTATAATTCCCATCCTAAAAGGTAAGAACAATTTACTTGGGGGGAGCAGCTGTGCGTTCGACAAATCACTGCAAAACATGCGGCGCAAACTTCGCTGACTGGCGTTGTCTCGGCCGCGCCACTGGCGCTCCTCACCCAACAGTCGTTTGAATTCTCGCTCGGCACAAGGCATGTGGACAAAATGGGCTGTGTATTGCTTACATGGCATCAATTACGTTGAATTGGCCAAAATTACCTTGTTTAGGCTTTGAATCGATAGAACATGGCATAGTGTCTTGGACGTGTTAGAGTAGGTTTCTTCATACTATTGGGGTAGGCTCTCATATCCGAACAGTAGTTGCATGCGGGCGCTGAAGTAAGCGGAAGATTGGAATCGCGAAGATGCAGATAAGATCATAACGTACCGTAGAGACTTTGTGCTCTATCAACGTATAGGAATTAAAGTTCCGGTGATAATAGACATGAGGCTCTACGGCCAGATTCAATTCCTACACAAATTGAACCTCGTGCATGAATGTGGCTTCAAGCTGAACAACCACTACAAGAAGTAGCCTATCAAATACAAAACGGACATGAATTGCCGCTGAAAATCAGAACTCAATAACAGCTCAGGTGATGTCTGCTTTGCTAAGACAATCTAACCAACGCCACCCAACCTCTCAAATTTTCACATTATCTTGTCAGCATTTAGCTATTACCAAGCTTTTAAGTATAATCCTAGCCCTGCCTAACTTTTGTTACTTCTTTTCCTTTTATATCTTAGATATTCAGTGAGTTGTACCCCGGGTTGGTATACAATAGGAAACAGCCAAAAAATAAATACAGATCCAAGCTTGAAGTCAGTGAAGAATACTATAGGTAAGATACTGTATGCAATGCATATTTCAAGCAATCCCAGCCTTATCACATAGACAAGGATTGGAGGATTTTAGCTAATGCAAGCCTTCTAAAGTCTAGAGTCTCAGCTGACTGATTGAATATTCTGTGCAGGTAGTACTTAGTCAAGAATGTGTCTCTTCCCTCCTCCATAGCCCTCTCACATCATCTCTTAACACATACCAAGTAAATTCTGTTTAATAATATTGTATATACTCCCATGACAACCGATTTGCACAAACCCGACCCTGTGCGACAGCCACGCAGGCTGGCACGAAAACGTGGCGTTGATGCACTGAGTCAATTAACCTCGGGCACACTCACCGTGACTGTTGCCCCAGATGCAACTTGCGGATTTAACAAAAACAATGAGGCCGTCTGGGTATGTAACGGGGGTCGGCCTTGCACGTGGGAATCGGGCCAGATTAACAGTTTCTGGTGTGGTTGGCAAAACATCTTCACCACTTGCTTGGACAGTACCGCCTTCTTTGATCCAGATATTTGCAACAGCGAATGTCGTACAAACACGCGTGATGCTGTTGCTGGATGGTTAGTGAATCTCTATCAATTCTTTCCACCGATGCCATCTTCTGACTCTTGGCCACGATCATAGCTTTGACTCAGCGGCGCCCTATTGTGGTGAAGTCGAGCTTGGCGATGGAATTATCTCGCCTGCGTGTTACAAGTCGCGATCAGCATCTGAATGGGTTCGAAGTACAACCGATGGGCAATCTAGGAACTTCAGTACCGTCATTTTCATTGATGGGGTTTCCGAGACGCAATGGGTCACGGATGGGCCAGCGACATCGGACTTGGAAGTAACCGCAGCTGAGAGCGGATCAACAACAACTGCTTCTCCTGCAGAAGAAAGACCAAGCTCCTCGACTGAAACATCCGCTTCTGTAACATCTAGTTCTGGGAATAGTCCCAACATTGGCGCGATTGTTGGTGGTGTAGTCGGCGGTCTGGCCGTCATTGGCCTCATTGTCTTGGGAATTTTTGGGCTCATGCTTCTACATCGTCGAAGAAGCAATGTCCCTGCTCCCTCTGAGCACAACTATGGCCCGACCAACCAGCCTCAAAGTCCATCAGAGGTGGCAAACAAGGGTCGATTCGTGGAGACTCAGGTTGGGGCTTATGACGTGAACACACAAATTTACGCGGTGCCGATTCAATCACATGGTTCAACCCCTCAACCTGCCCCTTCAATCTCTCCCCCTCTTCATGGGGCACCTAGTCCGAGGACTTTGTCTAAATATGAACTTGACGGGGCGAGGACAGATCACCATCGTGGGTCGATGCATGAGATGGGATAGGGCATCTATAAACATGAAATCTGCCTGTGTATACTCAAGATTGTTAAGTGGGGGTAACAACCGGCAGCGGGTAGCAGAGTCTGACTTTTTATACGCAGTTAAGGATAGTCGAAAAAGTAGGGTCTGTTCCGTTATTGCCATTGCTCCTAATGGCTTCTTGTCTTTACATCTTAGTAAGTGGCTGGGTCCTGAGCTCAACCCCTCCTATAGTTAATCACGAACACCCTTCTCCCACTTTGTAAGTTTATCCATGGCCGCCAATGTGTTTGGATGGCCCTCAACAGACAGCCATTGATGCAAGTCAACGCGGCCTTTCATAAGGACTATAGCCTCAGAAGTCTTGTCGAGGTTTTTCCAAACGACAGCCAAGTTATACATGCTTAGTAGAGTATCAGGATGTTCCTCGCCTCGTATTCCCTTTGATAGCTCAAAATCTTACACCCCGATCTCTTCTGCCTTTTCCTTTCGGCCTTGCTGCGCAGATATTGCTGATAAACGACTCATGCTCTGCACTGTATCTGCACTTCAATCTCCTCTGTTTCTTTCCACCGACCTTGGCGCTGATTACTCGATTATGATTTTCGGTGGCTGCTCTGTCATACTCATGTATCTTTGTCATGATGTCTTCTCTGTCTACAAACGAGCTGTCTCTTTGGAATGGAATTAGGATAGATGGCTTCGGTCTGCGCTTCGTTGGCACTTGTAAACCGCATCAATAGGATACGAGATGGAGAGTACTGGCGTATGGGATGTGTTTCCCTGTATTGTTATTAAGGGTTTTTGTGACCATGCGGATAGTCATAAAAACAAGGATTGGCAAGAATTCGATGCCCTACTGCCTATGCTAACCAAAACTGCACCGCTAAATCAGATCTAAGGGATATTCAAGGGAAGCTTGAGGAAAGGCCTAGTTATGGGTATCCATAGATCAATGAACGGAAGAATTCTAATAAAATTATATCTGAACCTCCTTCTGGGGGTCAAATTGGCATGAGGAGGCCGAACGAGTACTTTATACCGCGCGATGGTATCAATCAGGAATTGACCTCAGCTGATATCCGCCGCTACCTAGGGAGTGATACCCCGGTGCGGACTGGGCAGTTCAACGTACGTTTGAGCGAAAGGGTCGCCCTATCTGACAACTCACCATTCACTCATAACAGAGCTGACGTTCAGTCTTTTGTCTCTTATAGAATCCAACCACAGGCCAACCTGTTGAAGGATGCTATCTCACATGTCCCAGAAACTTGACTACGGTATGAATCACAAAGTAAGCCAATTATGTAGAGGGTGCTAATTTAGATTTATAGGCCATAATTAAGGATCTAAAGGCAGATTCTGCAAAGTGGGTCAGACAAAGGCAGTTTCTGGCTTCAATAGCCAAATATGGAGATTATTCTTACGCTCCCAACCCTATTAGATTCAGGTACCCAGGAACAAGGGTTGCTGGGTATATCGGAGCTCTAGGCCTAGGCTGTGAGGCCCGTTTTAGCGCTCATTAATCACATTACTTTGTATTAGACTAGTCATTGCAGGTTCATCAGGGTTATTAAGAATTTATCATTATAAGAAGAATTAAATAAAAGTTGCTAATGTAAAATGACATGGCGGAAGGCTTGGCAATATAACAAAGAGCCCGCTTAAAGCTTACTCCGATAATGCTTGTAAGACCATAATTAGTAAGTGGTAGCTCGCTTTTCTATCCACCTGCTGTTTTCATAATGGCGCCTGACCTCGTATCGATAGAGGGATTCTTATCCATGTTCTGGTGTTGGAGTTGGACAAGGCTGCCGTGACTAAGCAGCATTTCCCGAAAGCTATATCTTCTCTCTCTGTTCGTTCCACGTTATTCTTAAAGACACAGATTTCAACCTGAGAAACTTACCTCAGCCAACAGCATGGCCGACATATGGTCTTGCCCTCCCCTGACGAGGCAATCTGTTTTTGAAGCCCACCGTTTAATCCAGTCTCACATACACTTGACACCGGTAGTATCAAGCAGCTATCTCAATGAGCTCGCTTCAACTGCAAGAGACACAGACTCCTCGACAAGTACACATAGTCCTCAACAGCCGGCCAAACCCCGCTTTAGACTTTGGTTCAAGTGCGAAAACTTCCAGCGTGTTGGCGCATTTAAAGCACGAGGCGCATTCCATGCTATTGAGAGACTCAAACTAGAGCCAGGATGGATTGAGAGTGGTGGGAGAGAGAAGGGAGTAGCCACGCACAGTTCAGGTATTTCACTGCTTCACCATTTCTTTCGAAGCTTTTTCGTTAATCTTTTTATCGCTAGGTAACCATGCGCAGGCACTCGCTTTGGCTGCCAGAGAAAACAACATGCCTGCTCACATAGTCATGCCCTCGATCACGATTCCAAGCAAAGTCGCTGCCACCAAAGGATACCGAGCAAACGTGACCTTCAGCACTCTGACGGACCGTCTTGCTGTTGCTGAGAAAGTCGTGGCTGAAACAGGTGCACGCATGGTACCACCGTATGATCATCCAGACATTATCCTAGGCCAGGGTACCATGGGTCTCGAACTCCAAGAACAAGTTAATGGTCTAAATGCCATCATCGCGCCTTGTAGCGGCGGTGGTATGCTGTCTGGAATCGCACTGAGCTGTGAAAACACAGGTATTAAGGTGTTTGGAGCTGAACCCTCATTCCAAGGCGCTGATGACGCTAAACGTGGCATGGAGAAAGGGCAAAGGATCACCCACGTCGATAGTATGTCCATTGCAGACGGGCTACGTTCTTATCTTGGCAAATACCCTTGGGAGATCATGTATGAGCGAAAGCTTGTTCACGGCATGTACGCCGTGTCGGAAGAAGAGATCAAAGCTGCTATGAAGCTAATCTTGGAGAGACTGAAAGTGGTTGTGGAGCCGAGTGCTGCAGTACCTCTTGCTGTAGTACTGTTCAACGAGGACTTTCGATCCATGGTTGAGAAAGAGTCAGGAGGAGATACTTGGCACTTGGGTATTATATTGAGTGGTGGCAATATTACCGTTGACGGCATAGCTAATCTCTTTGCCTAGTATTATCTCCTTGAGTTTATATATATCTGTCGTGAAGTGTGCCTTTTGAGCCCTTTGTTTGCTGCTTTTTCCCGAGTGCAATCGAACGCTTGTGACATAATTCATTTCTAACTTGGGTATTCCCCTGAAGTCTACCGATAAATACCCCAAAGACACGTTTTCCAAGATAGACATAATATCTCATTTAATTTCCATCAACACCAAGCTCTCAGAAACTTCGAAACCATGCAATCTGGTCCTTGATTTGCACCCTCAGATCATGCATCTCTGTCCAATCATTGGCTCTATAGTCTGATGACTGTGAGCTTGCTGTTGATGGGCTCTCGGAGTCCAGGGAAGCATCCACCGCACGGCATTGTCGTTCAAGAAAGTATGAACACAGCTGCACAACAGTGACTAGCCGAAAGCCATTTAGTCCAGAGTCAGTCAGGACTGGTGGCTCAGTACTATCAGGTGTCTGGTGCATGATAAGAGCATCGTCCTGCAGATCACTCAATACCACTGCGAACGTGCTGAGTAAGAGCGTCTGACAGGCCACCAGGAGATGGCGCGTCACGCTGTTTTGGCATGGGTCTATATGATCTCGGGTTCCGACCTCCGACTGCAGCGACAATGCTGCATTTGTGAGTTCAGACGAGCATGGCAATAGTCCAAGAAGAACATTGACGTTTCCCTCCCGACTCCCTGTGACAAGACAATCAGGAACACTCCAGTAGCCGTCTGAATCTCCCGAAGACTGTAATAGCCATGCGGCGATATGCTTGAAGATGGTATCGTTGACTGTCATTGCAGGGTGTGTTGGATTGGAATCACCGAGCCTCTTCGACTCTATTCGGGCTTGTTTGGAATCGAGGCTGCTGTTGTAAAGAGCCTGGAGCTTGTGAACGAGCTTAGATAGTTGAGCTATGACAGTGTCAGGGCCATAAGGCATACAATATGAGGATCCGATACCTTCGGACATAAGGTGTTCCGAACTACCAGAGTGAGTATTATTTGAGAGGCCAAGCAGGATGTTAAACCCCATATCCTTCGTATCTGTTGGGGCATCTGACAACAATGTCGGTAGGTCAATCACCTGGTAGAACTCTGGATCACTCGTATGGGCATACTCCTTGTTTCTCGAAAAGAGATCAGAAACCCTTCCATGATTTGGCCACGTTTCGCTGACCATATCCGGGAGGGGTGCTGGGGTGGAGTGAAAGTCCATTGTCATGTCCGCTCCATTATTAAGTGAGCTAGCATCCATAGATGCAGGAGTCAGAGGCTGAAAGTTGTTTGTCTCGGCGGACCGAAAAATGTTGGCATGGCTGCCATGATCCCTTGGGGTAGATGGTCGCACAGAGCTCCCTTGTCGAGGAACAGGTCCAGCCACGCGTTTGTGTCGACTCAAGGTTGGACGACCTTTAGGGAGACTGAAGCTGTGCACACACTGAGTGCCGTGTCGAAGGCATCGACTGCATACGCCACTTCCGTTGATGTCAGAAGGAGTGCATCGCAGCTTCTGATTATGGCACCGGTCACATGACTGGCGTCTCGAAAGAGTGTTTGCCGACGTCGTGGGTAGTGGCAGAGCTGTTGGTTCTTTGTTTGAAACCATGATTCAGAGGCGAATAGTAAAGGCAGTTAAGAAATCTCCATTCAGTTGGCTTGGCAGGAGGAAATATTGAAAATTTTGTCGCAAGACCTATCTAGTGTCAATAAGATACGTCAACAACTATTTCTGAGCCCTAATAATAATGGTAGATTTATACCCAGCCGCGGTCTATTAAACCCACTATAGACTAGATTTCTGTGATGAATGCACGTCTCTAGCATTTCTCATATGCAAATAAGCCGCCACTGGACAAATTAAGAGCGCTAGCTGCGGAATTGGGAAAATTACTTCAGGTACAGAGATAAGGCTGATCAACAGTGAAACAAATCCCTCAAGGATGATCTGATACAATGTGGGTTTTACTGGTGAATCTTGGAACCATGTGACATGGTCTACAATGCCCATGACCCGTTGACTATGTGCACCAGAGATGTCTTCGGGATTTAGGTCAACATGCATCACTGTGCCCCAGACTAGTTATGCTTGTGTCGATCAATCCATCGTGGCTAACCAGTCGCATTACCTGAAGGGCAGACCGGAACCCGAAATTCACAATATGCTAGGCAGACCGGCCCTAGACCAGGTACGCTAGATCCATTAAATTCCACTTGCTACTTGTCCTCAACCAGTGGGCGAGTAGATCCTGCCGGGACGTTAATCTGACATGCATGGAGTTATCTCGAAAGATTCCTCCGACTGGACAGATTTCTCGGTATGTCACCGCGCTAGCTGATTAGAATATTGACTGACCTGTTCTCTGCTCAATATGTCGTCGAAAGTCTGTTCCAGGGCCTCACCGGTCGGCCTATGTATTCAACCATCCCCCCAAGGAAGAGTTTTAGCCGGCTGTGTGGCCTACAGGCAGCTCTTGTGGCGTAAACTAACGTTCCTTCTGAATTTTAGTACAATAAGAGAAACAAATATAGGGGTAACATTCCGAACTAGTTGAATGTAATAGGTATGCCCAAAGTCCCACTTTGACCCAGTGACGACTGGAATATGCATCCTGTCAGGGATTGGCCTGTGACAGTAGCTACTAGCTTGGACAAGAAGGCCTCAAACCCCCATCACAATGGAAAAAAGGAATGAAAGTCCTTTGATGAAAAAATCCTTCGTCCATCACTTGTGGGGGCATGATTCAGGCCTAACCAAGAGGAACCTACAGGCAGTTTCGGGCCCGACATTTACTCTCCTCCTCATTATAGACAGATTCGTTGGATAAATAATGGCTGTGCATCGTATAGAAAGGCCGCAGCGGTTTAACCAGAGGCTCTCTGAATGGCGGTAACAAGGCGAGAGGAATGCTGAATGGTTGCAGGCTTGGCCTTTTAGTGGCACTGAATACGAGACTTCAAGGAGGAATGACAGGGATCTATCAACAAAATTAGCCCTTAAAGTCCAACGGAACAACGAGAGGCGCAGTAAAAGGTTCAGCTTTTGACGAGGTAACTGGCAATGACAGCAGCTCAGCCTTCCACGATCGTTTGATCTAAATCACAGAAGCAAACATCCGATTTTTCGACGTCACTGGCGCTGAGCTGAGTACAGAATCTGAAGGCGAAGAGGGCTGAACTGGTTTAACAGGTGCGAGAAATGGCAATCTGCCTTGTCATTGTTTCAAGTGAAACTGGAGAATCCTTCATAACTGACGATGTTAGAATCTTTGCAGCATTCCAATTTCCCTATGACTCGGAGCAATCTTCAAGGCAGTCAACGAAGCAAGCAGTACTGCGTGCTAGTCAGCCGAGTGGTAAAGCTCTTCCCTATGTGCTGTTTGGCTTTCTTCACATCGTCATGGACAAAGGTTCATCAGATGGTATCCCTCCGTCGACGGTGAAGATTAGCCACAAGGTAGCAGTCCTTATTTTGCCAACCTCTGTAGTTAAGAATGGGTTTTACGTTGAATTTCAAGTAGCAGAGTTATCATATGTATTTCCAATTTGCCACCTAGCAAACCCCATTTACCTCCCTAAATGACAAGTATCCCCGTATGGTAGATTTCCAGCTACCTAAGTAGCATACCTCCAGTGCGGGTGGTCATCACCCAAGTTGTCAGCATCAGCATCCTGAAGCCTATGATCCCTCTCTCCGCGGTCCCTCTTCTTATTCTCTCTGATAGCAAGAAAGTAGAAGATTGTGCAGCTGATACCGCATATCCAGAGCATGCTAAGGCTAACACCCAGCCCAGTCCAGTACTGTGGTGCTTCCTTGGCCAAGAAGACATTGGACGCGACAATGCCACCCAAGTTACCGAATCCAACTTGGGTAGCTGACGAGATGGAGCGCTTGTAGTGTCCGCCCATGGTGTTTGACAACCAACCAAGAACGACGGGCTGCGTGATGTATCCGCCCGTAACCAACATGAACAGGGCGAAATATCGTGCAGCGGTGGGAACGCGGTGCTGTAAGAGAAGGAGAATGTAACCAACGGTGGTCATAACAACTCCAAACATGGTGAAGCCGTATCGGTGTCGTAAACGGTCGGCGAGGTATGCGGATGATAGGCACCCGATGGTCGCAACAACGTAGATAGGGATCGTCAAGACTTGCGCACGCTCAGCGGCATAACCCATCTCTCGAAGAATCGTGGGGATGAAGAACTAAAGGAAGTCAGATCTGAGACTCATGAAGTCAAACTACACCAGTCTTACCGAGCCTGCATAACCATTGTTTACAATGCCAAAGTATGCCAGTGTACCGAGGTATATCTTCCAGTCGGACAAGATCCTTTTCCAGGCAGCCTTGTTGAGATGGTCCATCCTCGCATCACCAGTATCGTCAGTGAGGCGGGCGAGAAGTCTGGATCTCTCATCGTCATTGAGGAACTTGGCCGTCTCGGGCCAGTCTGGAATCCACCATTTAGCAATCACACCAAGGACGACAGTTAGTAGTCCCTCGAGGATGAAGATCCTGTGAGCCGTGCATTAGTAGACAGTTTACTGATGGTTGTAGGGTCATGACATACCAGCGCCATGCCTCATAACCGCCAACATCATGCATATTTGCAATGGCAAATGCTAACAGTCCAGAGAAGGCGCCTGCCAAGATAGCAGCGCAGAAAAACAGTGACATGCGCCACTGCACTTCGTATCGTTGATAGTACATGCTGATGAGGTAGAGACACCCTTTGACTGCGTTAGCTCGCCCCATTGAACAGAGTGTCTAGCATACCAGGAACAATTCCGGCTTCAAAGAAACCCATAAGCGCACGGCAAGCGATCAAACCATCGACATTTTTCACAAGCCCCATGCCAACAGTCGAGATGCCTGTGATTCAGTAAGTACGTATGGAGATAGTCAACCCAGAAGTGCTTTGGCTTACCCCAGAAGACTGTAATTCCACTGAGCCAAAGAGATGGCGATATTCTTTTGATAATGATATTCGATGGAACCTCGAAGATGATGTACTATATCACGTCAGACTGGACTCGCTCTACGGGTTCTTCTGGCTTGTCGCCGTACGGGAATAAAAAAGACAAACAGAGCCATGTTGTAGTCGTTCCCGGTCATCTTTAGATCCTCTGTCATTCCTTGGATCTTTGCGTTACCTGGCCACCCATGTTATCTTTAGTCCAGTCCATGCGAGAGAGGCACAGTTCAAATTTGATTTACATACCGATGTTGGTTCTGTCCATAAAGGAGAGAAAGTATATGACCATCAGAGGGGGGAGAAGCCGAATGTCGCATTTTCGCAGGAGCTTTTTGGTCGCCTGGGAATCTCCGCTGGGGTGCTCTACCGTGGACTCAGCGCCTTTGAGGGAGGCATGCTCGAAAGCAACTTTCTCGGTCGGATCAGACATGATGGAAACGAGATCGAGAAGAAGGGTGTATGTCAATCGTTTTGTGATCCTGGGAAGAAGGAGAACAGGGTGGTGCATGCCAGCCTTTTATGGAAATGAGCCAGTTACCTACACACTTCTTGCTAGCCCAATCTCCAGCTCCCACATTGGACTGATCTGGATCGGCACTCTTCAAACCTAACCGAGTTGCGGGGTGTGAATGCGGGGCCCCGCGCAATGGACGAGTAACTCCGGGGTAACTGAGCCATACGAAGACAGCTATAGGATCACAGGCAGCAAGGCTACAGGGAGAGTTACATGGCGTAAGTCACGGATGGCACGCAGCGCAAGCGATGTCTTGGCTGCCAGTCTATTCCAAATACTCCCTCGGATGATGGCATTATAATTATGCGGGTGCTTCCCGAATTTCGTATTCCGTGGTATTAACAGCAAACGCTAAGTAGTTGTTATGCAAACTAGCTAGCTCGAAGAGGCCAAATCACCCAATAGTCTTATCAGAATTGTCTCAATGTAAGTACGGTTGGATGTTCGAGATGACGGATATCTCGTAACAAGCAATCTTAGTGGGTAAGAATGTTTCAGTTACGGGAATATCTACGCGGTACGACATTTAGTTCGCTAGAGAATATGCGCTGAAACGTAGTCAACTCTGGGTTCTGACTGTAGTCGGAGAACAGGTAAAACTCGGATTTGTAGGATATTTC